>OVBA01000546.1:0-63033 GCA_900406435.1 Lepidium aucheri | reverse complement strand
ATTTGCAAGAAAATGAGTTATTTAATAAAACCATGGAAAATCTATATTTCCCTAGAAATAATCATAAGTGATGTGAAATGTTATATTTAGAAGGCTATAACTCACAAATTTGTGAAAATGAGTTATTTTCCAAAATATTCATAAAATATCAAAAATGACATTAAATATTATTTTTAAAAGGTTACAATCCACAATTTTGCAGAAAATAAGTTATTTAGTAAAAACATGCAAAATCTATAATCTCCTACAAGTAATCAAAAATTATGTGAAATGTTATTTTTAGAAGGTTATAACTCACAAATTTGTAGAAAAATGAGTTATTTTTCAAAAAAATATGAAATTTATAAAATCATGAAAATATTAAAAATGACATGAAATATTATTTTTAGAAGGTTATAACCCAAGAATTTCCAAAAAAATTGTTATTTATTAAAAACATACAAAATCTATTATCTCCTACAGGTAATCAAAAATGATGTAAAATATTATTTTTAGATGGCTATAACTCAATAATCTGTAGAAAAACGAGTTATTTTTCCAAAAATGTAAAATCAATAAAATCATAAAAATATCAAAAATGACATTAATCTTATTTTTAGAAGGTTATAACCTACGAATTTGCAAAAGAAAAGAGTTATTTTTAGTAGGTCATAACTCACAAATTTGTAAGCCCATAACTCACAAATTTGTGAAATGTTATTTTTAGAGGCCATAACTCACAAACTTGTAGAAAAATGAGTTATTGTTCCAAAACATGTGAAATCTATAAAATCATACAAATATCAAAAATGATTTGAATTATTACTTTTAGAAAGTTATTACCCACGAATTTGCAAAAAAAATTAGTTATTTAGTTAAAACTTGCAAAATCTATAATCTCCTACAAGTAATCAAAAACGGGGTGAAATGTTTTTATTAGAAGATTATAACTCACAAATTTATAGAAAAATGACTTATTTTTCCAAAACATGTGAAATCAATAAAATCATAAAAATATCAAAAATGACATGAAATATTATTTTTTAACATGTGAAATTAATAAAATCATAAAAATATCAAAAATGACATGAAATATTATTTTTAGAAGGTTTTAACACACAAATTTGCAAGAAAATGAGTTATTTTGTAAAAACATGCAAAATCTATAATATCCTACAAGTAATTAAAAATGATGTGAAATGTTACTTTTAGAAGGCTATAACTCACACATTTGTAGAAAAATGAGTTATTTTTCATAAACATTTGAAATCTATAAAATTATATAAATATGAAAATTAAATAAAATATTTTTTTAGAAGGTTATAAACCACGAATTTGTAAAAAAATGAGTTATTTAGTAAAACATGCAAAATCTATAATTTCATACAAGTAATCAAAAACGATGTGAATTTCATTTATTAAGTGAGCAAAATAAGATTACAAGATAGCCGAGGTGGCCTCGTTAAGTATACTTAGTCTTAAATTTGTATTCTAAGTTTGAGTCTATGTCTCTTGAGTTTCTTTCTTTTGGTCCGAGTTTTCATTGTTATTTAAAGAGGATGCTCGTCTAGGATTTTCATCAACGTGTTTGGTGTGTGATCCTTGTATACGACATTGTTCTGTCCTAGAGCCAACAATAATACATTATTTTCTAATCTCTGCGGGGACGAGGCCATAAACCAAGGATTTATTCCTAACATGGACTCTAGGCCACAAACAAGATTGTCTCTATAAGATTATTTGTGCAATAAAAGAAAAGCAAAATTTCCTTGGAATGGCTAGTTTTAGTTTTTGAGAAAGGGACAACAAACAACACTTAATGTTTTGGTACAAATCTATTGCAGATTGAGGTTTGTTTAAAGTTGAAAGCTAATTAGATCTGCGGTTCACAAGTCTCTTGTGGATACCTCTAATGGTGGCTGGTGTTGTGCGGCAGCAACCTCCTAAGAGAGACACTCCTGCATCCATCCATTTTTCTACATATGATACAAAGTCTTCATCCCCAACTCCTGTGTTTTCCTGCAACAGTTTTTTTGAGCAAAGTTTAGAGAAGATTGTCTTTGTATCTGCATTTTTGCTCATGAGCTTCTCTCAAACAAATATGTATGACTTACAACCCACTCCTTTCGATCAGCATCATAGCTTTCTCCGCTGTTTGGATACACTAGTATGGGCTTGCTTGTTACCTACAAGTTATGCAAATCCTTTTAGGTTCTCTTCAATTACAAAATACCAAGTTATGTATTGATCCAAGCTGCACCTCTTTTATCTCCAAAACTAGCCCTTCAATGAATCTTGGAGGGGTACAGTTGATTCCAACCGCCACTACTTTCTCACATGTTTCAGCTATGGCGATACAATCCTTGATGGAATCACCGCTTACCACATTCACCCCATCCTTGGAGTTGAATGAAAACCATCCAGGAATTTTCACGTCTCCCTCATTTAACAGTTCAGCAAATGCCTTGCACACCACAGAAACAAAACCCAAAACTTAACACCCACCAAAAGCCAACAACATCCAAAACGGGGAGCTCAAAATTGAAAGGATATAGTGTATCTACTACAATGTCAATTGTCATAATGCTGAGGAACCATCAGTACCTGAGCCTCTATCTTGTTTGGAATGGTTTCAAATGCTATTAAATCAGCACCAGACTCCGCCAGAACTTGGACACGTCTGCGGTGAAAATCCTTCAGTTTTTCCAGAGTCATCGAATCACCATAGATTCCACTGATAAAGCAACACAATCAACAACAGTTTAAAATTAGTTGTAAAGGCGTATGGCTTCCACAAAAGCAAAAATCACATTTGAATAGAGTAAGTAATAAGAGCTTTTGAGACATGTTCCCGTTGAAACTCATATCATCTACATAGAGTAAATCTGCGAGATGAAAATTACAGTTAATAACCTGTATTCTGACCCATCAGCCAAATATGCACCGTAGCTACCTACTGATGCTGCAACTAATATAGGCCGCTTTACGAGAATCTTATCATCCATGACTTTGTCGGAGGAGCTCGTTCCGCATTTTTCATAGTAAGTGTTTCGAGCTTCACACGCTATTTCTACGCTCTTTCTAAGCAAAGACTCGCTTTTTTCATTTGAAAATCCTTTTGCTTCAAACCCCTGAATCGTGGCCTGTTCAAGTTTACCATCAATCCACGTTTTAGTATTCAAAAGAGAGATACATGGAAAAAAAATGAAGAGGGAGAGAGAGAACGAACGAACCTGATAAGAAGAGCTGGAGATGATATCAGCACCAGCTTCAAGGTAATCGAGATGTACCTGCTCCATATAAAGAAACTCAAGCAGATAAGGAAGCTACAATCCAACATATTATCAGACAGCAACAGCAAACAAAATCGTTATCTTTGAATTTAAACAAAACTACTTTCCCTACAGGACCAACTCCACTAAAACTACAAAAGAAACATAGGATTGAATCTGGAAACAGAACAAAAGAAAATGGAGATACAAACACTAAGCAACTAACAAGTACCAAAAGGGTTTAGAGGTTCACAGCTTTGAATATAGTCAATTCCAGTAAAAACCAGTACTCTATACATCATCAAAACCATTCATGATAGAAATGATAGTGCTTCACATCTCATCTCTTCCATATAATCACACTTTTGAATTCCCATGACATCTCTTCAAAGCAAAATCTAAATATAAGGGTTTATTCACAAAGAAACAAAGCTTTGTCGAGCAGCGGGATTTAAGACAATGTTCCGATTTAGATTTCAGTCACAACATACCTAAACGAATAAAGAAATGAATCGAGAAAGAGAAGGATTTATACAGTATGAATGAGGTAAGGAGAAGTGAGAAGGCATTTGGCACTCCAAAGAGGATCGTTGAGATCCGCTCCATGTCGCTCGAACTCCGTCGCAAGCCCACCGTCGATTATAGCAAACCCACCTGTCTGCTTCAAGTAATCTCTCATCGACTTAAATGACGCATTTGAGCTTCCGGTCATCGTCCTCTTCCGAGTTGCCAACAACTCCCTCTGAAGGTGTACAGTGAGTGAGTCTGATACGAGAAGAGACCAAAAACAACTGCACACAAATATTGTGAGAAACCTTTTTACAGGTTACAGTTTTCTACAAATGTCATTAATTGTAGATTTAGACCTCATCTTTTATGACAAATGTCAAAATTGGCCCAAACCTCTTTTAACGCTCAAACCAAACCCTTGCATGATTTATTACATGTACATATATGAAATATGAAGTGATATTTGTATGTAATACCATCAGACCTGCAAAGAGTAAGATTATGACCCTTGCCCACAATTCCAAAAGAAGAAAAAAATCAAGCTTTATCAATTTATACACCGACTTGTGTGTAGTAGTAGTAAATAAATACATAAAGAGCAGAAGGAGAGGTATTCTTTCGACAAACAAAAACCTACTCCAGTTCAACTCCCAAGTCTCTCAAAATCCAATAAGAAGCACGCAGGTAGGCTCTCAAGAATATCACAAAAGGAAGAGAAGAGATTAATCAAGGGCCACGAGGTTTAAAGAAACAGAGGCAGCCCTGAAACTGGTCTGGAGCTATCATTCCACCGCCTTTGCTCGTGTCTACGGCTTCAAGTAGCTTTACCACATCCTCCATCTCTGGACGCCTGTCAGGATTGGGGTCCCAGCATCTCTTCATGATGTTTGCTACTGCATTTGGACAGCATTTGGGAATCTCTGGTCTTAGATTCTGAGCAAGATACACATCAACAATGAAAGGGATTAGATTTTCTGATTAGATTAAACATAGGGGAGAGATTGTAGAGCAAAAGAACCTACTACCTTATGCACAACGGCGTGGGAGATCTCAGCAAAACTACAGTCAGCGTAAGGCATGTCACAGCAGTATATTTCCCATAGGCATACACCAAAGCTATAGACATCACATTTCCTATTGTAAGGCTTTCCTTCAAGAACCTACACACCAATTTTTTAAACTTTTAGCACTACCAAACACCAAGACTTCTTTTTTTGTTGCGCCCATATATAAATACATAACATACCTCTGGTGCCATGTATCCAAGTGTTCCAGTTTCACCTGTCATGTCTTGTGGGTTCTGAGCTTCGACTCTAGCTACCCCGAAATCAGCAATCTTCAGCGTCTTGTTAGTTTGTAATAACATGTTCTCTGTCTTCACGTCCCTATGTACAATCGCCTTAGAGTGGAGGTAACTTAGCCTGAGACATTAAAAAAGGTTGGAGTCAGGTCTGATTATTTGTCAGTTGTATCCAACAACGCCAAATCAGGCACTTTAAACATAAAAAAGCAAACGAATACCCTCTTGCGAGATCCAAAGCAAGCTTGATGACATCCTTGATGGGTAATTTGGACCTATATTTCTTAATGAGGAACTTCTTTAAGGTGCCTCCAGCAACATATTCAACCACAACACAACAAGCCCTGGCAGGATGTACACCGTTTCCACGTCCACCAGAATCATTAGAAACAGGAATTTTCAGATCAGAGGTTCCCATAGATGCTCCTATGAACTGACGAGAGAGACAGACAGAGTTAAAGCCAATAAAAGGATTTATCGCTTTAGATTGGCGTAGATGATGTAATTAAATACCTTTGTAACGTTGGGATGATCAAGCTTCTGCCAAACAGCAACCTCTTGCTCAAAGGAAGTACGCAGAGCTGTAGTTTCAGCTGCTGAGGCATAACCATCTTCTCCCCAATCCAAAACTTTGACTGCAAATCAAATCATATCAAATAATCAATCAAACAAATCATCATCATATCAAATTCAAGCGAGAGCCTATCAGACCTGCAACTTCTTCACCAGCGTAAACACCGCGATAGACAGTTCCATAAGTGCCGTGAGCAAGGACATGCTTCAAATCGAGTTGTGATAAGTCAATCTCCCACTCTTGCATCGCCGGTGCCGGAGCTTTCCTCGAATTCGATTTAACAGCACTGCTACTAGAGGTTTGACCCATATGCAAATCCCATTTACTGAAATCGAGTGTATCAGCCCTAACGTATCGATCTTCTCCGGCGCTTCTGCTCCCAACACCGCTTAATTTGGAATCAATTGGTTTAGGTTTTGAACCAGACCCGATTCCAACTGATTTATCTGCCATTGATTTCTCTCCGGCTTCACAAAGTAGGGCAACTACTCCAATCAAAAACCCAGATGGAGAATCGAATAATAAGGTGTTGAATCAGTGATTTGAGGGCAAAGCTAGGGTTCCAAAATAATGGTATGTGGTGGAGAGAGAAAGGACAAAACAAAAACAAAGAATAGAGAAGGAAGAAGATTTTGATGGTGGTGGTCTCCACAAATACTCTCTTAAAACAAGTTTGAGAATGAATTAGAGCAAAAGAGACCAAATCATCATCGTCTTTTTGACAGTTTCACCAGCCAACAATCATCATCTCCTGATTTTGCCCCTTTTCCATTTTTTTTTTATTATCAACAAAAACTAACTCTTCAAACAGACACAAGCAAGCAAAAACAGAGAGTTTTGTCTTTGGTTTTGACTTAATTAAGTAATTAAGATAAGTACTTTTAACCTCCTAAAACCGGAAATATAGCCTTTATTAATGCCTATTAAAAGATATTTACCTACTTATTAGATTCACTTTACCTGATTTGGGTTTGTGACGCTATCTAACAAGGTCGAAACTTGAATAAACCGTGTCACGACTCTCTCTAAGATTACTATTAAATTTAATCATGAATTAAAAATAGGATTATGTAACAGTGAATGGTAGGCTAATTACGAATTAGTGTTAATTAGTCATGTGAATATGTAGGGAATCTTCCTCCATTGTTACGTGTGAGCACAAAGAACCAAAACCCATACGCATGGCATCAATTAGCATATACCTTTCTCTTTTTTTCTTTTTTTGGTATAATTTTGAACTAACACATTTTCAACGCAAAGAATTTATATAATTGGGACCAACTACTCATAAATAAAGTAACAAAACAATAATTACACACTTCTCTTTTGACAAAACCATCAATATCACATTTATGGATTTACTTTAACGAAAAGTCTTTTGTTGGGCTTAAAAGGTTTAATGGGCTTAGTACGCGGGCCTTACCAAAAACTCAGTCAGATAGCTTCTGAGTTCACTACCAAGAGGCTCGGTTTGCTTGCAATACCGGTCTGAATAACCGGAATCGTGATGACCGGTTAAAGGAACATCCTCTTGGAGATAATCTCCACAATCTATAATGATGTTATGCAATAAACAACATACCAGTATGATACTAGGTAGTTTCCTTCGGTCTGGTCTCCACATAACTTTGCTTAGAATCCTCCAGCTTCCTTTTAGCTGTGCAAAAGCCGTAGCTGCAACAGACCTAACCTTCTCATGTTTGTCATTGAATGCCATCATGGAATCAGATGGATCATCGCTGTCGTGAGGAGTTATAAGCCAAGGAAGAGTCGGGTAAGAGAAGCCTCCAACCACATATTCTCTTATTTCAGCTCCATCACGTAGTGTTTTAGCATTTCCATCTAAAATCTGACCGGTTTCACAGAGTTTGTAGAAGCCAGAGAACTTGAGCAGTTTGGAGACAGTCATGCCTCCGGGCCAGCCGGTAACCATGTTGAGAAATCTCATTTCGTGATCAAAGACTCCTTGTAAGAACATACTGTAGTTCTTCTCTTGGTCACACCAATCATCTGAGGCTTGCACAGCTGGGAGAGTCATGATGATGTGTGTTGTATCTATAGCTCCACAGCAATTAGGGAGACCATACATCTCCTCGAACTTTGACTTAATCTCTTCAATTCTGTCAGAATCTGGCCATCTAAGATGATGCTTGGCCCGTTCCTCAAGTGCCTCAATGAATCTCCATGTAACCTGCAAACAAGAAGGTATCAGGACTGCACAAATATTCTTTCATTTTTAACAATGATAAGGTTCTTAGTTACCTGAGAAACAGTGGACTGGCCAACACCAAAGGAAGCTCCAACGGAGACCTGAGATTCACCAGAGGCCAACCTTCTTAAAGCAATGGCGACTTGTTTCTCGACACTAAGAAGTCTACCCTCGATATTGATGAGTCCCGAAGGAGGTCTAGAGATAAGATCTTCCCTCACGAGGGAACAAATATAGCTAAATGTAGTCTTTGAAGCCCTAAAATAGTGCTTAAACGCATCATCTTCGTCTAAAGGGATTGAAACACCTGAAAACAAACCTACAATCTCAGTTCAAAACAACACAACCTAAGCATCTACGAAAAGCAAAACCCGGAGATTATTCTTACTAAACAAATCGAACACTCTACTCTAAGAAGAACAGAAATTGAACCTGAGAGAGAAGAGTTTCGGTGCCAGAAAGTATCCCACCAGTCGCAGTCAATAGCTTCCGGATCCAACGGAACAACGTTTTCGTTCTTCGATTTCTTAGCCGATTTCTTCGCCTTCTCAGGCTTCTTCTTCTTCACCGGCGCCATTCACCAAGCCCCGAGAGAATCGGAGCTCGACTGTTATAATTGAGGTAGAAGAAGGGTAAAATTGGAATTGACCATCGCTTGTTTGCTGGACTCATCCAATGGGCTCAGTGGGTTAACATTTTCAGCCCAAATAATAGATACCTACCTTATTGGACTCACTATTGGGCCCACTATAGAGCCAACCATTTAAGTAAGAAAATATACATTACCTTATCTTGGTCCTACATGTTTGCTAACTCGGATTTGCTTCTTCTTTTATCTAATTTGCTTTTAACTCTGCAAGCTTTTACTTACAAAGAAAATGATTGCATACTAAAAAAATGCTTGTACTTAAGCTATTAGAGCAAATATCATTTTTACTACAAAACTACAAAAAAAAAGCAAAGTTTTGTTTTTTTCTTAAATGAGCAAATTCCAAGGAAAATCATTCATAATTTGAAATTTTAAAAAAGTGAAGGCCAATCGTCAAGGAAACTCTTCTTCTGCTGCTATTCAACGAATCGTCAGGTTCTTAGCTTTCTCTTCTCTTTCAACTTTGGCCATTAGAAAAATGATTTATCTTTTGATAAAGTTTCCATTTTTGTGATATACAAATAGTATTCGATTCTTTTTCTCTGCTCATCGACCAAGGGATTGAAGATGCAATAAACAAATATTATCTAATTTGGTTTTGTGTATGATTACAAAAGCTGGTTCCCACATTTCACCTTTTATGATTACTGTTTTATGAAAGCAATCATAAATCTCGCTGAAAGCTACGTTTTATTTGTTTATATATCTGATTTCTGTATGACGTGACACTGATTGGATTCAACATTTCTGTATACTGATGGAAACCTTTTGATTCTATTTTTCTTTTCTTTTTTCGTGTCTACAGTTTTCATGTATTAGTCTTTTGTTTTTGTTCTAAGTGTTTGAAGACTGTATGTGGTGAAACTTAAGCAAGTTGTGAGTGTGTTGATGGAGAAGTATGAAGTTTTGGAGCAGATTGGGAAAGGATCTTTTGGCTCTGCTCTTCTTGTCAGACACAAACAAGAACGAAAGAAGTTATTATCTTCTGAATTCTCTGCTTTTGTGTCTCTCTCTTCCTCTTTAGCTTTTGGTAGTTATGTTCTATGACTCTCTTTTCACAGATATGTATTGAAAAAGATTCGTCTTGCCCGTCAGTCTGATAGAGCTCGCCGATCAGCTCATCAGGAGGTTTCTGCTGCTTTTTCTCTTTTCTTTCTCTTCACTTTTTTGGTCTTTTGGTGTTAGATGATGAGTTTGGACTTCCATTAATGTTTCAGATGGAGCTCATTTCTACTGTCAGTAATCCATTTGTTGTGGAGTACAAAGATTCATGGGTTGAAAAGGTCTCTTCTACTTGCTTCTATCATTCATTCTTTGGCTTTTACTGTATACTCATCATCTATCTTCTTTCCAGGGTTGCTATGTGTGCATAGTTATCGGATATTGCGAAGGAGGAGACATGTATAATGACTTTTTCACCTAATAACATGTTTCTATATTTGCAGAAATTAGGCTCTTACTTTTTATTTGAATGTTGCAGGACAGAGACCATAAAAAGAGCATGTGGTGTTCATTTTCTTGAAGAGGTTTGTTGTCTTGTCGACTTTTTAATTGCTAACTCTTCACTTTTTACAATCTTTGAGTAGCTTTATATTTGATCACTTAATATTCAGAAACTCTGTCAATGGCTTGTACAACTCTTAATGGCACTCGATTATCTTCACTCCAACCATATTCTTCACCGTGATGTAAAGGTAAAGATATAACCTTATTCACTTTCAGAACTTTTCTCCTTTCATGTGTTCCAATGAATTTCATTCACATGTCTTTGCAGTGCTCTAATATATTTCTGACAAAAGAGCAGGACATACGGCTTGGTAAGTTTCTAGATTCATTTGTCTTTGCCTTTTTTCACAGCTATTAGCTATAAAGCGTCTACATTTTGGTCTCAGGTGACTTTGGACTCGCTAAGATTCTAACTTCTGATGACTTAACATCCTCTGTAAGTTCTGAACAATGACAATCATAATCTTGTGTTTGTTTTAGAGACACATTCATGAAAAGTCAGTGTGTTTATAGGTTGTTGGAACTCCAAGTTACATGTGCCCTGAGCTTCTTGCTGACATACCTTACGGATCAAAGTCAGACATTTGGTCTTTGGGTGAACATTAACCTCTTCCTTGGTTTTTTTTACTTATTGTATTGCACTTCTTTACCATGTGACTAACGTTTAAGGTATTGCCAGGATGCTGTATGTATGAAATGGCTGCTCATAAACCTCCTTTCAAAGCTTCAGTACGTATCCTTAAAAGTGTGTTGATCTAGATTCTGGAATCAGAATACTTGACTTACAAAAATGTGAAATCTTGATTGCAGGATGTGCAGACATTGATTAGCAAAATACACAAGTTGATAATGGATCCTATTCCTGCCATGTATTCTGGTTCATTGTAAGTCTGATAACATCTCTTCTGTTTAGTACTAACCAGTAAGCTGTACCAACCTCTTTTCCTCCCTTATATGCAGCCGAGGCCTCATCAAAAGCATGTTGAGGAAAAATCCTGAACTGAGGCCAAGTGTATGTTTCCTGTAATGCTTATTTGCTTTTTGATGATGAGTAATCCATTTATGGTTAAACCAAAACTGAGCTAAGCATTCTTGTTATCTCTCGCTTCAGGCTAATGGGCTGCTTAACCATCCTCACCTTCAGCCTTACGTCAGTATGGTATATCTGAAGCTGGAGAATCGCAGAAGAATCACTTTTCCACTCCAAATTTCGGAGACAGGCTCTAGAGTGAAGGAAAGAAGGCATTCGTTTAGCTACGAGAGGAGAGTGAATCCGAGTTTATCTGATACAGAAGTAGGTTCCGTGTCTTCTTCTGGAAAAGCATCTCATTCACCAATGTTTAATGAAAGAAAAGTCTGCGAAGTCACTGTTGGAGTCATCAGAGAAGAGATTGTAGCTCAAAGGCAGGAGAAAATCAAGAAGCAAACAAGTGCAGCTAGAACACCGAGACTAGCTGGGACCTTAGCAAAACCAAGGAAGCTTGAAACTCCGTCAAGCACGCCTCGTACGGTCTCCAAACATGAACTGGTAAGAAGAATAATTAGCACTTTTAAGTAGTTGACATACAAACAGAGAATGATGTGTGATCTTTGCTGTGTACAAATGAAGGTATCAAATCCTACAGACAGGAGGAGAGCATCTCTTCCGTTGGTCGTGAAGAATCCTTACACTGATGAATCGAATATAACTGCTCTTTGTGGCGTAAATTCACCGGATATTTCTGTAAACGCTCCTAGATTCGACAAGATCGTTGAATTTCCTGATGATGTCTTCCTAAACAGTAGAGAGACATCCTCCAAAGCAGCAGTACTAGCTAGGCGTTCTTCTTCTTCTCCTCCTCCGTCTCATCTTGAGAACAACTCTAACCGTTCGATCACGAAGGATAAATGTACTGTGCAGACAAGGTCAGTTTCAGAGGTAAAACAGAGAAGGTTTGACACATCTTCGTATCAGCAACGTGCAGAGGCTCTGGAGGGA
Source organism: Lepidium aucheri (assembly GCA_900406435.1). Taxonomy (NCBI): domain Eukaryota; kingdom Viridiplantae; phylum Streptophyta; class Magnoliopsida; order Brassicales; family Brassicaceae; genus Lepidium; species Lepidium aucheri. The sequence continues at coordinate 51,056 of OVBA01000546.1, read as the reverse complement.
CTACTGGAGTTCAGTGCTAGGCTTTTACAGCAGGAACGGTACGATGAGCTTGGGGTTTTGCTTAAACCCTTTGGACCTGAGAGGGTTTCTCCAAGAGAGACGGCCATTTGGTTGACCAAGAGCTTCAAAGAAGCTTCCGTGTAGATCAAACAACTACAAAACGCTTTCTCTCTTCTCTTGCGTGTCCCAGTTGTTGAATGTATGTATATATGAATGAAAAACGGCAATGCTTCCGGTTCTCTTTGCTTGAAACGGCAAGTCATCCGATTGTCAAAAGCGTGTATTTGGGCCGCGTCTGGGCCTAGTGGATTTTTATTGGACATTTCGAAGTTTGTTTGATTTTTTTTTTTTTTTTTGAACGTGGAAATTGGGAAAGGTCTCACGACTCGAAGTCTGACTGTGAAAGTGACAACTATGAACGGAGAAGAAGAAGACATGGCAGAATCTGCAGAGATTCTCGAACCCTATCAACTGTCGTTCTCGGATCTTCTTTTGTTATCTCGTTTTCAATCTTCTTCTCAGGGAGACCAAAAACGCAGCGAATGGATTTCGAGAAATGTGATGGAAGCCCTAGGCCCCACTGGTCCAGGTTTGCTTTGTATAACCGGCGTTCTTGGCTCCGCCGTCCTTCGCCGTAAACTCCTTCCAATGGCTCGGAAGCTTTCCTTGCTTGATCCCGATAAGCGGAAACGTATTCTGAAGGTAATTAGTTCGCCGGAAATGTCAACGTAATTTACAGATTTCCATTATCCTCGAACTTGTGTTTGGGTATATTGACGAAGTACGATTGGTGCTTTGATCTTATGATTGGAATAGTGTTAGTTGGTTCTTGGCCTTAATCAGTGATACTGATTCTGTGTTTGTAATCATCGTAAGGAGCACCATTTGGGTAGCGATGTTCCTTTGAAGAACCCAGAACGAGAGGTCTCGTCTTTTGCAATGCAGCTCAATTATGAACCCACTTCCAAATCTTCAGAGAGGAAGCTGTGGTTCGATGCGGCTAGTGCAACACTGGACTTGGGGGAGGATGATGAGTTCAAAGATCTTGGTAGTGCATTTGTGGAGCTGGGGTTTTGTATGAGGGATTTGGGCTTGTCGATAGCTCGCGTATGCGACAGGGAGATTGGAGGAGGCTTGCTGGAGGAGAGTTTACTGGAGTCTTGCACAGCAAAAGGACGCCTCATACATTACCACTCAGCTGCAGATAAATGTGCTCTCAGAGAAGCTGACAAGAGAAAGCAATCAGGTAAACGAGTATTAAGCAAGAGAAGAGTTCACAATGGCGATGAGGAAGAGTTCAAACGTAGAGATGGGTCTGGTTTTAGTGGGAGTCATTTCAATATGTGGCAACAGTGGCATTACGATTATGGCATCTTTACTATTCTTACTGATCCTATGTTTCTATCATCAGACCCCTACCAGGATCGCACTTTGTCGTGCAGCCACTCTTATCTGCGGATTTTTCATCCCAGCAAGAACAAATTCTACATGGTCAAGACTCCACAAGACAGTTTTATAGTTCAAATTGGAGAATCTGCTGATATTTTGTCAAAAGGGAAGCTACGATCTACCCTTCATTGCGTGTGCAAACCAGAGAAGCTAGAGCACATGAGCCGTGAGACATTTGTGGTGTTCTTACAGCCAAAATGGAGCCAAACTTTCTCAGTCTCAGAATATACAATGGAACATCTAAAGTCCGATTTCCAACAGAGACAGCTCCTTGATACAGATGAGGTCCCTAAAACAGATATGCAAAAAATCGTGCCACCTTTGTCCTCTCGGTTAAGAGATGGGATGACATTTGCAGAGTTTGCTCGGGAAACAACAAAGCAATATTACGGAGGGAGAGGTTTGCAATCAAATAGATAAGCCAACCTAAGCTCGTGAGGCATGTCAAATAAAACCCCCAGGTAATGTAAATAGCTTTTCTAGTCTTTAGATAATCAAATCTCAAAACAGTTTGTCCATGTTAACTGAGTTTAAGCCAAGTAGCATGATCCAAGAGAGGTTAGTTCAGAAAGAGATTAGATTAAAGTGAGAGTTGGGATTGGTCTTGTGTACTTCGATGTTGGAGCCAAAAACAGTGAAAGCTGTTACATCGTTTTCACAGTCAAAAGCTTTTCTCTTTCAAACATGCTTTTATTTTGTTTTGCTATTCTTTAGTCTCTCTCACTGACTCAGTTTATGTTCCTGTTGTGTCTCCCCAAATGCTCTTTCAAACTTACATTTCCTCTGTTTCGCATTAAGACAAAGTGGTGTTATTAAAGTTAAAGCTGCATCTCTTCCTAAAGGAATCAATCTTCTTCTTTTGTTTTTTTCATGAATGGTTTTGGTTTGTTCGTGTAGGTAAAGATAAAATCAACAAAAGGGTTTCAAAATATTGTTCCTTCAAAGATGCCTTCTACTTTGACTTGAAGGTGCTTTATTGCATCAAAAGAGACCTTGGTTTCAAAACCCTAATCTAACTAGGTGTCTATTGGAAGCAAATCAAAAGCAAAAGAAGATAACAAAAAGTACTTTAAAGAGGCAATCAAATGAAAAAAAAAAAAAGTGATTTCATCATTCAAAATGTAGATGATGTAATCAAATATTAATTGATAAAGAATACAAAAACGTCCAAAACAGAACAATGATTGCAGGCAAAGGAATAATCAGAGAGACAAAATGACATTTTTGTAAGGGATTATAAAGAAATAGAAAATGTGGGTATCCCTAGAATTAGACAGAGCAAAAGAGAATAAAGTGTTTATCTTTATTAAGTGGTCACCCACCTTGAGTTTCCAAAGTGCATTTATATCTGTTTTTGAATAAAAGATCATGTGTTTTAAGAGATCGAACATACTCTTATAGTTTAAGAGTAATAATGTCTTATAAATCAACAATTGTGTTTGTACAAAAACAAAAAAAAATCACAAGTTAAGACCCTCTGTTTAATCCTGGAGAAAAACATTGTGTATCATTGATAGTATTGGAATGAATGAATGAAAACGAAGTAGCAAGAGAAGGTGATGTAAGAGAAAGCACGCGAAGCAAGCATGTGTGTTTCAAAACCAAAGCAAAAGAGACTCAAAGAGTAGGAGGGACCAATTCATCAAACACAGTCGTTTCACTTGTTGCTCCCTTTATTCTCACCAATCTATGCTTAATCAACATTCTCTAATAACTCCTACATGATTGACTAATCAATTCCCCTCGAATATAAAATTGTTAATCATTTCTATTTGGCTACCAGATGTCTAAATTCGAGTTGCGTCTAGCCCCAAAAAGTTGGTTTGAGTTTCGGTCCAGACCCCCCCTCAGTTAAAAAAAAAAAAAAAAAAGAAAAAACTCCTACATGATTGATTAATCAATACACTAAAGAGTTATGCTTTTCCTTTTAATAAAGATTTTGCCATTTTAAATACAAATGTAACACTACTTTGCTATGTAATACAATGGTGACTTTATTGTTGATATGTCTTAAAGTAAATTTTATGGGTGTTAAACAATATAATTTAGCTGCGGCCATATTATTGAAAAGCAACATCCTTTCTAGTATCCATTATTTACGCAACGACTTTATGTATTTATATATGTATTTCAAGACTTATTAGTACTATATTACTCACTCTTGAGTCTTGATGGAATAATTACATTTTTTCTTATACAAATAAAAGGCAAACGTTCCTTTGTCTATTTTATATAATAACCGAAGACGAACACAAACACTTAAGTTTCTTTTGTCAAACTCTGAAAGTCGAAGCTAAGAAAGCAGAGGAGATGGAGAGGGAACTTAGACGACCAAACCCAATCAACAGCTCACGTAGACCGGAGATATATCCTTCAGGCGCCGGTAGTAATCAACTACCGGAAAGCCCACGAGGCCCAATGGAGTTCTTGTCTAGATCTTGGAGTGTCTCTGCTTTGGAAGTCTCCAGAGCTCTTCATACAGCCAAATCAACTTCTGCAACCAACAGAGGTCCTTCCTCCATCAACACTCCAATACCAGAAGAAAATCTGAACATTGAGAAAGAGGAATGTCTTCCACAAGAGAACAGTAACAACAGTGGTGTTAGTAGTCAGTTCTCGTTCGCTGCTTCAGCCACTTCACAGCTTGTTCTTGAACGCATTATGTCTCAATCGGTACAGTTACATTGTTTAGGACACATTCTGTTTTTGTAAGAGCGAATCTTGATGAGTTTTTTGTTTGGATATGAAGGAGGTTTCACCGTTGACGTCAGGGAGGTTATCACACAGTAGCGGACCACTCAACGGCGGTTCCTTCACGGAGACAGATAGTCCTCCGATATCTCCCTCCGATGACTTCGACGACGTCGTTAAGGTACTCCTCCTACATACTTTAGTGTCTGTTATATAAAAAACAGAGAAAAATTATAAAAAAAGTACAGCGAAGTGAAAGCAGAAGCAGAAGAAAGCTTTATTTTTACAGACAAATACGGATTTGACTTTGACTCTTCACTTTACAACCTGTGTCTGTTTAGTAGTCTCTCACTTCACCTGCAAAAATTTAAATATTATGTAGTATTCAGACCAATCTCTAGTTGGTTTGGGCCGTTGCAATAATTTAAGGAATTGCAGATTAGCCTGTCTGGGTCTTGGGACTATAAGATGCCCAGAGTTTCTTTGACTCAGTTTACCTGAACTGAACCTTATGTTATTACTTTTCGACAGTATTTTCGCACCCACAACACGTTACAGCCTCTCTTCTCCGGCACAGGAGGAAGTCGTGGTACTACCGGAAATGGGAGCAGTACCCCAGTGGCTGGAACTGGCTCAAAGACGGTTGGTAGGTGGCTCAAGGACCGTAAAGAAAAGAAGAAAGAAGAGAGCAGAGCTCACAATGCACAGGTTCATGCAGCTGTTTCTGTTGCAGCGGTTGCATCTGCTGTGGCAGCTGTAGCAGCAGCAACAGCAGCTTCTTCACCTGGTAAAAACGAGCAGATGACCAGAATTGATATGGCCATGGCTTCTGCAGCTGCACTAGTGGCTGCTCAGTGCGTGGAGGCTGCAGAAAACATGGGAGCCGAAAGAGATCATTTGACATCCGTTGTCAGCTCGGCAGTGAATGTCAAATCCCATGATGATATTGTCACGCTTACTGCAGCTGCTGCAACAGGTATAGCATTAAAACTTGCTCAAATGTTCAACTGTGTTCAGATTCCCATTACTGAAAATATCCACTTTGCTTTTGCAGCACTGAGAGGAGCAGCTACACTGAAGGCGAGAGCACTTAAAGAAGTATGGAACATAGCTGCTGTGTTACCAGCCGAGAAAGGAACAAGTTCAGCGCTGTGTGGCCAGGTTGACACAAAGCATAGTGATAGTAGCTTTAGTGGAGAATTACCTATCGCTGGGGAAGATTTCCTTGGCATCTGTAACCAGGAACTACTAGCTAAGGGCACCGAGCTCCTCAAACGAACTCGTGGAGGTACTCAATTGTTTAAATGATCCATAAGCTGAGTAAAATTAGAAAGGTTGCTGAACCTTGTAATCTTGAAATCAGGTGATCTCCATTGGAAGATTGTCTCTGTCTACATTAACAAAACAGGACAAGTTGCGCTAAAAATGAAAAGTAAACATGTGGGAGGAACCTTCACAAAGAAGAAGAAACGTATGTTCTTTTCCGCACAATCTATTTCCTCTCTTTCGCTTGCCTGCTTCTGAACTAAAGACAGAAAGATCATTCAACACATGATAATTTGATTTGTACTTTGTGTTGCCAGATCTTGTGCTTGAAGTGAAAAGAGATATACCTGCATGGGCTGGCCGCGATCTCTTCAACGGAGACAAGCATCACTACTTTGGCTTAAAGCTTGAAACAAAGCGAGTCGTTGAATTTGAGTGCAGAGACCAGAGAGAATACGATATATGGACTCGGGGCGTTTCGCGACTTCTTGCCATTGCAGCCGAGAAGAAGCAGAAAAGTTCCATGCCCAGATGGATGGCTGCACCTTAGTGACATACTAAAACAAACAATATGTAGGGGAGAAGTAGTCGCTTTGTCGAAGAACTTCCTGTGATAAGAATAGGCTTAAACATTAAGGGGTGGAAGCAGACTTTGCCTTTTGTAGTAACCTTTGGATTGCATTGACTGATTGAATAGAGATATGTCTTCTTCCCAAAGCTAACGATTTATATACATATCACAAGTAGAATGTATTATTGGTCACTTCCACTGTCGTGTTACAATCCATATATGTTTACAAACAAAAGAATAACAAAGTGTCCAGAGAAGACAAAGACAGGGGTTAACTAACTATCAGCAGCCCTTAAGAGACTGAGCAGTGATAGGAAGAGATTAATGACATCCAAATAGAGAGACACAGCAGCCCAAATATACTCGTCATAAGAGTGCCTCTTGATCAAGTTGTCCGTATCATACACGATGTATCCACAGAAGACGATGGATGCCAAACAACCATAGATCATCGCTGATATCTTTCCTAAAGGGAAGAAAATCTGCGCAGCACCAGCCAATACACATACATAGGATTCAGGCTCTAATTATTATCAAAAAGCAAGATGTCATTAGCAGAGAGATGCATCATAAGTAGACATACCTGGATGAAGGAAAAGACCACGAGTACAGCGAGGGCACCGAACAAGAAGGGTCCGAGGAAGTTGAAGTCTTGGCCTCTTTTGGCAGCCCAGAAAGTGTAAAGAGTGAGGGAAATGACGACAACAGCGGTCAAAATGACAGCCTCTAGAATCACCTTCCCTGTATCATCACAGATGGAATTAGTTAGGGACCAGCATCAATAATCAATGAATGTTGTTCTTTGTGTTGATCTTACCGCTTGTAAAGGCACAGGTCAAGCCAACGGCAAAGGCAACAGAGACGGTAAAAATCCCCAGCAATAGATAGTTCACAGGGTGCTTCTGGTGGTAGTAATACAAGGGACATATAACTGTAAACAAATATGGAGAAAGCAGTTATCAGAGAGAGAAATAGAACGAGACACAGAAACAAGGATTGAACAGAAATATACCAATCAAAGGAGTAATGATAAGAAGAATGTAAAGAGCCAAGCCAGCGCTGGTGGTGGTCAAGAAGACGGAAATAGGAGGAATCTTAACGACGGTGGCAGCAACAGCGACGGTGACGAGCAATTGAATGGAGATGATGGAATAGACCTTCCGAATGAAAGACCACCGGAGTTCGGGGCTCTCCATCATCATCGGATAGAGAGGCGTCTGTGCAGACTCCAAATCATGCTTACCGTAACCTTGGTTCCACATCCTTCTTCTTCACTATTCGCAACGCCTACAGAATTCAACCTCTGACTCGTTTTCGGAGAGAAATTTAAGAATGTTGAGAAAAATCAATATTGGGATCTGTTGACATGAATTGAATTTGAGAAAGATGTAGAAGACAAAGAGGCGGCGAAGATGAAGAGAAGCTTCACGATACGTCCAGCGAGTTAAAGTATTAGACGATCCAGATCTTGACACGTGTAATCCAAGCAGTTAATCGTTGACTCTGTAAAAGCGACCGGTCAACAACTAAAATTGCCTTTTGAGAGTTTTTTTCTTTTTGTCGTCAAGAACCTTTGTTCATTAATCTGGTCAATGCAACAAAACATGTCATTGGCATTAGAAGTTGTAGCATTTCCCAAGTCACTTACCAGAGAATGAGCCCGAAGAGTCTACCACCATTAAGGTAAGTTCTCTTGCATAGGGCAAGCTTCTCAAGTTACTTGTTTCTTTGGGTTATTCATACATACCAATATCTCGTCTGTTTGAGCCTGCTTCAACTCTAATGGACCCTTAGATTGCTATTTTCCTTTGTTCTTATAATCTGAATAGAGGAACCACGATTGCAGCCATATTATCCATACTTCCTTTGTCAAAGGCAGTTTTAACCAAGCACTCTGCCAAAGAAACTGAGCAGTATGAAGGCACTTCAGCTCCAGAGCTGCTTTTATTGTTTACCTCCCACAGACGATCGCATACATCTTGCACTTCCAACTTCTCAAAAATGCCATCAGATGACACTATCAAGTAGCTGTCATTAGCCAGTAGAGGCTGCCAGTCCATAACCTCAGGTGACGAGATGACACCATAACTGCAACAGAGTTCAAATATCGTAACTGCAAGTCCATAACCTCAGTTGCATTTCCTGTGTTTTGAGAGCCACTACACACAAACAGGAAATGACTACCTTTTAAAAGTAATGTCACCAATTGAACGGGAGACAGCCAGCTGACCGTTCACCCGCGGCACACCAGCCCACTCAGTGACATAACCTCCCGCAGCTTCAACACGGATTCATCCTTTCTATTTGGGTGATGGTCCTTTGTCAATTCTTTGGCAATCAAACGTTTTAATCCTTTGCTATGTTCTAGCTTTAAATCAGAGAACCTTGATGGGGATGAGCCTGGATTGCGCCTTTGCTTTCTATACAATTTTACTAGAGTAGCTGCAAATAAGCAAAAGCAATAGAGATTTTGTTAATAAACCAAATCAATTCCCAAATATATACAAATACTTAAAAGGAAATGTTAGAGCACTGGTTTCACAAAGATTGATTAGCAAAACCTCTAGCCTCTTCCGGAGTCTCAAATTTTTCGGAACACAAAAGTGCCTTTGAATCACCGATACTGGCAACCAGTAGTTGATCATCTGCGGTAAGTGCAATTGTAGCCGTTGAACCAGAATTCAACTTCCCGCCAGATGCTTCCTGCAGAAGACAAAAAGTATTCATGCAACTGGAACAAGAAAGGAGGAAGTAGGACATAATTACTAAACCTTAGTAAACGATTCATCAATGTCACTGATAGCTCTCAGCAATGCTTGTTTAAGAATATCCAAGTGAATTGAATCATCAAAATTGATTTGTCTTCCCGTGAGCTTATTATTGATGAGAAAGTAAGTGTGGAGAGCAAAATAATCCAACAAAAGAGTTGAAGCCATCTCACTGGCTTCTGCACCATTATGACCGTCAAAGACTGCTGCAATTCCAACCACAACATCCTTAGGTCCAGTCGTGCCTGCAGATTCACATTTTGGAGAGGGAATCAATTGAACAATACTCATACGATTAGCTAATGAAGCAAACAACAAGTAGAGTACCGGGAAAGGCAATGCGAAGATCAAGAACGCAGAGAAGACGATCCTCCTGATATTTTCTCCGACCTCGAATCGCTGCCGTATGGCAACGATTAACGGTGGAGGCTGAGGATTTCTGGTTCGGAAGATTCCAACGAGCGCATTGGGGAGATCGGAACACCGCCGGAGCTCCACCGTGTTTGTAAACATTCAAACAGGTTGAAGATTCCACAGCGGTAACAACGATTAAGAAATTTACCAAAAGGCACAGTACATTTTTCACCATCCATAACGTCATTCTACGATATATATATTTTTTCTATTATTAACAAAAACTTAAATTCTCGAGTTTGGATTCAATTTCCCACATATATTTGCAGATTAATTTCTAATCCTAATGAGAGGTTGTAGTCTTGTAGAAAAGAAAAAAAAATCAGGAATTTACAACCAGAAAAAAAAAAAAGACAAAAGGCTACAATAATTGTATTTTTTTTTTTTAACTTTCTCCAAGACCTTTCCCTTTGATCTCTACATTGCCTTGACTTTCCCAAGTCTTATAAGACAAATCTCTTCTTTCTCCACATGCTTCATTTTTCAACAGCAATAATTGTATCCACTCATCCTAACCTAATGTTCCCATTATCTCAAAACCTCCACACCCCTAACTTGCCATCATCTAACAATATATTGATTTTGTTTTAATGTAGCCAGGAAATAGCCTGCTCCTACTACCAGACCAATTGTCTAACTCTTTTCTATACTTTAGTTAGGACCTGAGACGAGGGTAGAAATAAGGGTGCTGCAGAGCTTCATCCACATTCACTCTGTCCTCCTGCACTTCCACATTATATTATTTTCCATCTATTTCACAACAATGCTTTATGCAAAAATGGCAAAAACTTTAAGAGAGATTAAGACAGAAAATCTCACTGGGTGCCATTGTAATAGCCCTCGCACCAATCTTAAAGCCCATACATTAGGAAACCTGCATTTTTCAGCACATGCACATTAATTAAATGTAACCAACTCTTATCAAACCAACACTTCATATTTACCAATCAAGTCGAGAAGATAATCAAACGCACCCAATCTTCAGAGGGTCTCTACTCTTTATCTGTTCTGCAAAAAAGTCTTCAGAGCATTTCCATGACGCTAATGACCTCCCACCCTACATTACAGAGTATTTCGCCTTTTCATAAGACAACAACCGTCCAGGTTTAACAAAAGATGTTGAAACCATCCTAAATTATCGCTAATTCTGACAAAAACATTTCAAGAGATTTAACAAAATATGCATGGATCTCTATGAGACAAAAACATAATAATTAATATGCCTACCATTCACCAATAATATCCAAACAATATAATCTCATGAAGTGAACACCAAATCCAGTTTTCAGACAGGTCAAATTAAAAATAGATATATAAAATCATAGTCAGTCAACACAACGAACTGTGTCCTTTACCTGCTTTGAGCTGGCGTCATGATGTTTTAAAGAGCTACCTGGGATTAGGATGCACATTTCCATAAAGGATCGAAGCCTGTCACAGATATTAGAAATCCAAACAAATCAATAGTTGTCCAAGGATTATTGTGGTCGTCAATTTCAAGCGAAATGGTTCACTTCTTAATCAAACTTACTTGTATGCAAGCTCTTTAAAATTTTCACTCCAACCTCTTATGTGTTGATCCAAAAGGGCACGCGTAACATGACTAATCTCAAAAACATTTGGTGATCCTAAAATCAACTCTAACATCACAACCCCAACACTCCACATGTCGTATCTGCAAGAACAAAAGGTGTCATATATGACCAGTTGCAGCCACGCTTAATTAAATCTAACTTGATCTCTCTCATACTTCATTGTCAAACTGGGTGGCCCACGGTGCCAGCTACTGTTCAGAATGGCTTCGGGTGGCGCATAATCATGAGTTTGCTCTGCACTAAATAAAAGATAATGCAAAGCCTTATCATGGCCAGAATTCACAAATCAGAGGTTTGAAATTTCCAAAAAAAAAAAACATACAAAGAAACAGAAAATACCTTGAAGGACCTGTTGACCCATAAAGATGTTTCATAGTGTATTCATCAACTGCACTGCCAAAGTCGATGATGCGCCTAAAGACCCCACCATCAGTTGACAGGAAACAAGAAATTACATAAGTGGAGGACCAAAAGACTTGGTGCTGCAGAAGCGTAGAAATACACGGAGCAGAATAAATATACTACTAAGCAGAACTGTAATCTATGTACATTTTAGTTTTGAAGTTATCTCCATTTGGTACACCCTTTAAGCATCTGCCTGATTTGATGTCTTCAATGCAAATCACCATATTTTCTTAAGAACATGCCATGCAAAAGTTGTAAATTAATTTCCGTGAGAACAATCATCTGTCACAAATTGTACATTACATTTAACATAAAAAAATTGCTTACCTGGTTTTATATCCCTGTGAGTAATATTGCGATCATGGCAGGCCTTTAGACCTAGTAACTGTTAATTAAGTATCAAGCGTAAAGTCAATGCACAAATAAAAATAGATCTCCACAATGCATCTGTCAAACAAAGGAACAAAAAAGCAAAATATCAGATTCATATCCAACGTACCAACTGCCATATTATTCTTCGCATTTCTTCTTTGCCTGATTCTGTCGTCTTCATCCAAGTCCACCACTTTGACGGACGAAGTATCTGTCCGTGACTTGCCTGTTCAGGCTTTTCACCCGCAGGGTTATTCTCTGCTTCTTCCACAGAGTACATCAGCTTTGATAAAGACACGCCCTCATGATTAAACACCAGCCATATATCATTATATCGAGATTCAAAATACTCTATGTATCTAGCAATGTGATTCAAACCCTCTTCAGACAGATCCAATTCTGATGACGTTGATTGGGAACTTGATGTTTGCGTTGCAGAAGAACTCCCATTAATATTGTTTGCATTTAGAAATATTTCACCAAAATGCTTCTCCCTTAGACCACTTAAATAAATAGTTGGTCCTCTCTCTACCTGTTTAGAAAATAACGGAAAAAAAGTAGAAGTTGAATTTAGAAAGGACATGCATCTCTACCAGTCATTATATAAGTAGATAGATGACAACGAGCAGAAAACAAAGTCTCGTAAAGAATAACGAGTGCCATATCCTCAATAATCTTTAATGCAGGAAGTACTCTATCTGGAACAATTATTACTATAAACAATGGAGAATTATTGACGTCACAGATACATCTGCTTACCATCATTCTAAGCATACAAAGCCAGAGAAAAGCCTCAAGAAAGTTGCACACACATATCATATTCAAAAGGAACAATCGAAACCCCCCCCCCCCCTAAAAAGAACACATACCATTATTCGCTTCAAAATGAAGGAGTTATCAGGACCATCACTAGCATAACGATCTGTAGATGTATTGTTAGTTAAGTTGCCAGTGTGTCCGTTGATATGTACACCATTTCTTGATGTATTCTCATTTTCCTTGATCCAACTAGTAGCGTTAAATCCTTGATGGCAATTCCAGTGAAATGCCAACCATACCTCACCAAATGCACCACGGCCAAATTTTTTCTTCAGCACATAGCTATAAATCACATGATATTACACAATTTTATCAGCCATTCTGAAGATTCGTTTTATCTATTTTGAAACATAACTGTTTCCAGAATATGGAGACACTAAAATAAGAACACCATGTTTCTTAAAAGGCCACAAAAAGACATAAGAGCGAAAAGAACTGATCAACCCCAAAGGTAAAGAGGAAGGCACCTCGAGTCCGGAAATGAAATCCCATCCGTCCCATTATTAGCACCAAAACCATGTAAGGGTACAGATTCAAGTAACCCTAAGAAAGTAGCAAAGCTATCAGGATTGATGCACTGATCTTGATTCTCGCTGATAGCCATCCGAGAAGGTAAACACCAGCCTGTTTCATCGGGGTCAACGATATGATTACGACTAAATGCTAGTTCATATGGAACCAAAAAAGACAACAACAACAAGGCTTCTCACATAAAACCGGATTCCATTGAGAAAATTTTCACTTTACCAGGGAAGGGATCGGCAGATGCAGGTAGAACCTGAGACAAGTCACCCACGGAACCGTTCAAACCATCCATTTTCATTTGTGACGCACCAATAAGGTTCTCTGACATATAAAAATAGCAAAAGCTTCCGTTTTTCACTTCAACCTAGCATACGAACCATGGCCCAGATTTTCCATGTCAATAATGCAAACTTCTGTAAGGACAGATTGGAAAAAAAAAGAAAAGAAAAAAAGAAGAGAAAGGTGCTGATCTGTCCCCTCATTCATGCAATTCAATACGCATTCTTATAAGAAGATATATCTTACAAATATATATATATATATATATATTATCCTGTATTTACTGATGCTGGTCAGAGAATGCCTTGGAAGCAAAAATGAAAACTGGAATAATGAAACTATGTCAACTGGGTCATACCAATAACCTGTTAAACATGGTTGCAAGTGGTTGAGCCTGCTTTGATTGCAATGGACCCAAGTTTATATCATTAGGTACTGTTGAAAACACATTATATTGATTAGCTAAACATGAGAGTGTATTAAAAATTATCTTCACAGCTTCACACTGTAAATTCCATAATGAACATATAAAGAAATGTGATAGCAAACAGGGAAACTCACATGGCAGTGCTGAAGCAATCATGTTTTTCTTGTCACTCATACTCTGCTCCTTCCGTTGAAGCTGAGAAACTAGATTAGATTTTAGAGGAACCACTGCAGCAGCCATGTTATCCATGCTTCCCTTCTCAAAGGCCGTATTCACTAAACAGTCTGCCAAAGAAATCGAGCAGTATAAAGGCATTTCTGCTCCAAAGCTAGTTTGATTGTTTACTTCCCACAGACGATCGCAGACATCTTGCACCTCCAACTTCTCAAAGATGCCATCAGATGATACTACCAAGTAGCTGTCATTAGCCTGTAGAGGCTGCCAGTCCATCACCTCGGGTGCAGAAATGACACCATAACTGAAACAGGTATCAAAATTCACATTATAGCTTATCATTGTGTAAACGAGTGCGTGTATAAGAATAGAAACACGAGTTTCAGCAAAATATCATGTTCAGCGGTACAGAGAGACAAGCAAGCAATGTCTACCTTTTATAAGCAAGATCCCCAATTGAACGGGAGACAGCTAGCTGGCCGTTTACTCGTGGCACACCAGCCCACTCAGTAACATAACCTCCTGCAGCTTCAACACGAACCTTTTCATCCTCTCTATTAGGGTGATGGTCCTTTGTCAATTCATTGGCAACCAACCGCACTAGGCCATTGCTATGTTCCAGTTTAAAGTCAGAGAACCTTGATGGTGTAGAGCCTTGATTGCGCCTGCGCTCTCTGTATATCTTCACCAAAGTAGCTGCGATATGCAACATCATTGCAACAAAATGTTTATATCAGAATTCCCTTAACTTATATATACAATACCGGCTTTTCATTAGGCAGTTTGAATTTCAAAACAGATATTTTCCAACCTCTAGCTTCTTCCGGAGTCTCAAATTTTTCAGAACACAACAGTGCCTTAGAGTCACCGATACTAGCAACCATCAGTTGACCATCTGCGATAAGAGCAATTGTAGCCGTTGAACCTGAACTCAACTTTCGGTTAGATGCTTCCTGGAGAAAAACAAAGTTTAGCTGGCTACGTCCTAATTTTGATACTAGAAAAGTAAATGTTTGTTTTATTCCCATTATACGACAGGTTTGAGTAGAAAAAACCCACTATACTTTAGTAAACGTGGCATCAATGTCATGGATAGCTCTTAACAATGCTTCTTTTATAATATCCAAGTGAAGAGAATCATCAAAATTAAGAGGCAATGAGTCTCGAAACCTGCAAACAAATTTGGGACACTATTATGAGGCGGACATGCCACACAATTGGAAATCATATCTTCTACACATGGAAGGAAATCCCTATTCACAGCATTAGATGGGGCATTCTAATTTGAAATGACTATATGATATGAAACAGAGAAATAAAATGAAAAAGCACTCAACTGCATTTTAAAATCCCGGTTGTATAGATGCATGATGTCAACCTGACCTATGCCATGCAAAATAACACCGTGCTCCTGTTTACTTGTTAATCCTCCGATCAACTTCCTCGTCATAGCAGAATATGTTGCGTCTAAGAGAAAGTTGATATGCAAAGCAAAATAGTCCAACAAAAGTTTTGAAGCCATCTCACTGGCTTCTGCGCCATTATGTCCGTCAAAGACTGCTGCAATTCCAACCGAAACATCCTTGGTTCCAGTATTGGCTGCTCAAGTTATGAGTAAAAACCATTAGTGTTTCCTACACTCAAGTTTGAGCAAGTGAGTTTAGCTAGCCAGAGAATAGAAATTTCAATTTTATTTCTTCACACTATACATTCAACTCAAAAGGCGTGCATGTAAAGTAAGAAATGTTCCATACCAGGAAAAGGAATCCGAAGATCAAGAGCACATAGAACGCGATCCTCTTGGTATTTCCTCCGACCTTGAATCGCTGCCGTGTGGCAACGACCACCTCCACTTTGTTTACGAGAACCCCAATTCTGAAGATTCCAACGAGGGCATTTGGGTGATTGAAACACCGCTGGTGCTCCGCCTTCTTTGTAAACCGTCAAACACGTCGAAGATTCCCCTCCACAGATAAACGCCAAGAACAATACAATGAAAGATATAATGAACCCTATATTTAGCAAACTTGATTTGACACTGGACGTCATCTTCCTTACATGGCTTGTGTAAGGTTTGAAGGATTTCTCTGAGAAAAAACCTAAACAAACAAGAAAAGGATAAATCTCACATATTGGTAATCTAAAAGAGTGAATCCGAATCCTTCTTTATAATGGGAATCGTACGTGAAGTAAGGATTTCAATACTTGAGTAGAGGCAGAGTGGTTGCCGGTAAATCAACTATTCGGTCAAAAATCTCATGTAATTGTTTGATCTACCATAGATTCAACAATAGAAGAACTAATACTAGTAAACATGGAAACAAATTTTGACAAAATGAAAGCAATGAAGTTTGTTTAACTTTGAAACTAAGAGGTACGAAGAACAGACACTCTTTGTTCGTATCATCTTCATCGATCGAAGACTCGATACACAACCGACTCAGATAATGTGGAACAAACAGAGCAAAATCAACACCGAGAGAAAATAGAAGCTGAAACTGAACGGAATCAATTGAAATAAAATCAAAGCACAAAAGAGAGAAGTTACCTGGAATCGCTCAAAGCTCGTCCGCCTGAAAACTCTCTGAGAGGAGAAATCGACAGACTGGGTTGACGACGAAGAGCCCGACAGTTTTTTCCTCAACTTTTTGATTTTTCTTGCTAAAATTGAACCGGCCGGTTTAATGGTTCACAGATTCAATTTTCTTTTTTTTATTCGGTCGGATATAAATACTTGAACACGTGTTGAATGTACAGAGCTTGCGATAAGGTTGATCTTAAATGCGTCTGATTCTATGGATCGATCATGTAATTCAAATTGCATTGAGAAACGTACGAAACCACATGGTCTTCTCCAAGGACTCTTGGTAACTTCAAACTTTGGACTCTATTGCTATTTGGAAAAATCCAAATGTACCAATCAACTTGTGTATATCCTGTTTTGAATGAATAAACTTTACTTACGTGAAATATGTATGGATGGATAGTGTTTACTGTTTACCTTACACTCCTCAAATATAACAAGTTCCTGAACGTTCTGAACCATCCTCATGAAGTTGTTCTAGAATGTTCGTAAGCCATCCTTATATATACGTTTTTAAGACACATACGTGGCCATTGTCTTCACCACATCTTTCTCTTCAACCGCCATAAACTAACCACCACGAAACAAAACGAAAAACAGAGTACTCTGTTTTCTCTTCTTCTTTCAAAGATTGCATTTTCCGCTCTTTTTTCTTGTTTCTCTGATTCAGGAATTCAGATGATTCGTTTCCACTCCTCAGTTGCTATTTCCATAGCATCCAATCATAAATCAACTGAGATCTAGCATTGCTTCAAGATGGACCCGTCGTCAAGCTCAAGGGTCCCTATGGAGGGATTGCAAGAAACAGGACCTTCACCGTTTCTAACAAAGACTTATGGGTTGGTTGATGATTTAAACACAAACCACATTGTGTCTTGGAACAGAGGAGGTATCAGCTTTGTTGTGTGGGATCCATACTCATTCTCGGCCAATATTCTCCCTCTGTACTTCAAGCACAACAACTTCTCCAGCTTCGTCAGACAACTCAACACTTACGTATGTTTCTTCCTTTCTCTTCACTAAACGACTTTGCTTTGTTTTTTCCTCTTCACTTTTGTGTTCCCTTGATCTTATAGTTTTTGAAGAACTCAACAATGCGTTCAGCCTCCAATTACTGCTAAAGGGTAATAATCAAAATGATTCTCTGTTTGTGGATTTCTTGTTTCAGCCATAGTTGGATATGCTTAGTTATGGTTAGTAATATAAGCCAGTAAGAGTCTTGTAGTCTCAAAACTAAAAGAGACAAAATTTCGCAAGTTCTCGAACTTTATCAACTAGATAAAATATATTACTTGTGGATACTGTTTTTTTTACAGTCCAGTGGAGTTGCAGGTTCTTACGGTGTTATACAAGAAGAAAACTTACTTTTACTAATGCTTGATTGTTATATTTTATATTCAGGGATTCAGAAAGATTGAGGCAGAGAGATGGGAGTTTATGAATGAAGGTTTCTTGATGGGTCAAAGAGACCTTCTCAAAAGCATCAAGCGACGAACCTACTCTTCGTCCTCCTCCTCTTCCTCTAATTCTCCTCCCTCGCTTCACAACCCTCAACACGAGGGTCATGAGCTTCCACAGCTCCAAGAAGAGAAGCATGTCCTAATGATGGAGATCTCGAGGCTGAAAGAGGAGGAGCAGAGAGCGAGAGGCTACATCCAAGCCATGGAGCATAGGATAAATACAGCAGAGAAGAAACAGAGGCATATGATGTCTTTCTTGAGGCGTGTGGTGAAGAATCCGTCACTTCTGCAGCAGGTTATGGAGCAAAGAAAAGAGCTAGAGGAAGAGACTGTGGTTAATCAGAGTAGCTTGGTCAAAAACGAAGCGGTGGAGAACATGTCTGAGTTAGAAGCTCTGGCGCTAGAGATGCAAGGATATGGACGGCAACGGATCGATGGCGTGGAGAAGGAGTTCGACGATGGGTTCTGGAAAGAACTACTCATGAGCAACGAAGAAGAAGAAGCGATTGTGAAGCAAAGTTAGTTTTTTTTTGGTTTCCTGTTCGAAACTAGCAATCAACAAATGCAACCAAATCAACGATGTGTATGACTACATATAGTTGCATACGTTTACACCGTCGTGTTTATTTAAAACCATTACAATCCATAGCACTCAATCACAACCAAAACAAAAGACATAAACATATATATTCTGTTTGGTAGGTTTAAGAAGTGTTTGAAGATAAAACGAAGGTAACTTAGGAGCAGCCATTGTTGAGACAGAGGCAGCCTGGATTAGGGGTACAGATGCCACTATCAGCTCCTTCAGACTTGCACAATTTGTTGCAGAGATCTTTTCCCACTTCTCCTAACCAACATGGGAACTTTGGTAGATGTTCACATTCCCACTTACATCTTTTCGCTTGCGCTTCTCCTTGATTCATCAATCCTACACAACACACACCAACAAAGCAACAACAAATTGTATGTATTGGTAATCAAGTAAGAAACATTTGATTGTGAATATGGATATGTAGCATACGTACCTGTGGAAACCAACAAGATCATTAGGAGGAGAGTACTAGTAGAGAAGTTGATCATCATCTTCTTCACCATCTTTTTGCCTCTGTAGTTTCGTTGACTTAGGTTTCGTGCTACACCAATATATATCAACCAGAGATGTCAATCAAATACATTATCAACGTTTGATTTTGTTATGCTGACGTGCGACACACACACACCATCCTACTCCTTCTTCACATCTCTTCTCCTTAAAATCCGCGTTGCCAGAACAACTTCTCACTATTTTAATCTTTCTATGACGTTTTTGCCAACCTTGTTGATCTTGATGTTTTTTTGGTGTGTTCAAGCCTTTTTAATATTGTTTACTAGGATCATACCTGCATTACAATAATGCAGTATCAATTGTTTTGATTGTTTTTTTAAACCGTGTTCACTTAGGTTGTTATAACTGTTTTGATATTTTGGAATATAATGTTCTTTTAGAAACCAAAATCCGATCCAAAATTGATCTAAACTAAAGAAACAAACCAGAAAAAATATTCAGATGGGTCCTAAATCTATGTACCCAAAAAAACTTAAACTCGAACGTGAATCTGAATCAAATCAAAGGACCAAGTTTTATTCTTTTTTGAGTTTTTCTATTAATCTTTTTAAATTTTGAATTTTATATAAAAAATACTCAAACCCGAATTCGATCTATACCGAACCAAACTCTATCTAAAAAAATATATTTGAATAATTCTTAAATTAAAATAACTAAAATATCGAATTTGATAAACCAATTCCAAAAAATACCAGAATGTGCTCTAAATCTATGTATATGGGAAATCAAATCCAAACCAATACCGAAACCGAATCAATAACCGATATATTTTTATTAAATTTTAATTTTTTAGAGTTTTTTCTTTGTATAAAAATCTGTAACAAAACCTACCTTAAACCTATTTTTTAAAGGTCATTATGAAATTTAGTTTAATTTTATCATATAAAAGTGTTTTATATAAGATATGAGTGTTTGGAAACAGGCCCAATAATGTATAGATTGTTGAATATGGGCCTGGGCCTATATTAGTAGAACCTTATTATCTCAAAACTGACATCAACCAACCACAGGAAAAAAGAAAAAAGACGAATCGTTCGTTACGGATGATGATGATTGGATTCTCTAGCTACTGCCATTACTTTCTTTCTCCTTCAATGAAGTAATATGGACGCAGTAGCAAAATGAGACTACTGAGCAAAAATTTCTCCGTTACTTGTAACATTATGTACTCTGCTTCGGCGATTTCGATTCATACGTTTCGTCTACATTGTAGTATTCCGACAGAGCCATCATGTTGTCCCAAGTTGAGCCTGATTCGGACAAACCTATCTCTCAGTAACGTTCAAGTACCTTCTCCGAAGATCACTTGTTTCGATGGAGGCCTGATTGATGCTATTCATCGCCTGGACATCAGTGACGATAATTCTCCCATCGAAGCGTATGCTTATGTTCTTGAGCTTTGTGGCAAAAACAGAGCTATCTCTCAAGGTCGGCAGCTGCATTCCCGCATTTTCAAGACTTTTTCCTCAGTTGAATTAGATTTTTTGGCCGGTAAGCTTGTGTTTATGTACGGTAAGTGTGGGTGTGTGGAAGAAGCAGAGAAAGTGTTTGACGGAATGCGTGAGAGAACGGCTTTCTCATGGAATGCGATGATAGGAGTATATCTATCGAATACTGAACCTGCTTCAGCTCTTGCTGTGTATCGGAAAATGCGAGTCCAGGACGTTCCTGTCCATCTTTACTCTTTTCCTGTCTTGTTTAAAGCTTGCGGCAAGCTTAGAGATGTCCGGAGTGGGATTGAGCTTCATTGTTTGGTCATTAAACTTGGCTACAAATCAACAAATTTTATTGTTAATGCGTTGGTTTCTATGTATGCTAAGAATGATGATTTAAGAGCAGCAAGGCGTCTGTTTGACCGATCCGAAGAGAAAGGAGATGCTGTTTTGTGGAACTCTATTTTGTCTTCGTATTCCATGTCTGGGCAATCTTTGGAGACTTTAGAGTTATTCAGAGAAATGCAAATGAATGGTCCTGCCTCCAACAGCTATAGTACTGTTTCGGCTCTCTCAGCCTGCCAAGGTTTCTCATATGAAAAGCCAGGGAAAGAGATTCACGCTGCTGTCCTGAAATCAACTCATTGTTTTGAAGTATATGTGTGCAACGCTTTGGTTGCAATGTATACGAGGTGTGGTAAAATGCTCGAGGCAGGAAGGATCCTGTGTCAGATGAATAACGCTGACGTGGTGACATATAATACTTTGATTAAAGGATATGTGCAGAATTCGTTATACAAGGAAGCCTTAGAGTTCTTTCGTGATATGCTTGCTGCTGGCCACGAATTCGATGAGGTTTCAGTGACCAGTGTCATTGCAGCCTCAGGAAAATTAAGCAGCCTGTTCGTTGGAATGGAATTGCATGCTTACGTGATTAAACATGGCTGGGATTCTAATTTGCAGGTGGGGAACACATTAGTAGATATGTATTCAAAGTGCAACCTCACATGTTATATGGGCCGTGCATTTCATATGATGCATGAGAAAGATCTTATTTCATGGACTACAGTCATTGCTGGTTATGCTCAGAATGGTTGTCATGTTGAGGCCTTAGAACTCTTCCGCGATGTTGCTAAGAAAAGGATGGAGATCGATGAAATGATGCTGGGAAGCATCCTTCGAGCTTGTAGTGTGCTAAAATCCGGGCTCATTGTCAAAGAAATTCATTGTCACGTCTTGAGAAAAGGTTTAGTCGACAATGTCATACAGAATGAGTTGGTAGATGTTTATGGAAAATGCAGGAACATGGACTATGCTTCTCGAATATTTAATTCAATGAAAGGCAAAGATGTTGTGTCGTGGACAAGCATGATTTCTTCTAGTGCTCTTAATGGTAACGAAAATGAGGCTGTTGATCTCTTTCGACGCATGGTCGAAACTAATTTGTCAGTTGATTCTGTAGCATTGTTGTGTATACTGTCTGCTGCAGCAAGTTTGTCTGCCCTTAAGAAAGGGAGAGAAATTCATGGTTACTTACTCCGGCAGGGTTTTTGCCTAGAGGAGTCTATTGCTGTTGCAGTTGTTGACATGTATGCATGCTGTGGAGATTTACAGAGCGCAAAAACTGTATTTGATCGGACAGAAAGGAAAGGTTTACTGCAATACACAAGTATGATCAATGCATATGGAATGCACGGCTGTGGAAAATCATCTGTTGAGTTGTTCAATAAAATGAGGCATGAAAATGTCTCGCCCGATCACATTTCATTTCTGGCACTTCTCCATGCGTGCAGTCATGCAGGTCTACTTGACGAGGGTAGAGGATTACTGAAGATCATGGAACATGAATATAAATTGGAACCATGGCCTGAACATTATGTGTGTCTTGTTGACATGCTGGCTCGTGCTAATTCTGTAGTGGAAGCCTTTGAATTCGTTGAGACGATGAAAACAGAACCGACCACAGAAGTGTGGTGTGCACTCCTTGCGGCATGTCGATCTCACTCAGAGAAAGAAATTGGAGAGATAGCAGCTCAGAGGCTCCTTGAGCTAGAACCTAAGA
This sequence comes from Lepidium aucheri, assembly GCA_900406435.1. NCBI lineage: Eukaryota > Viridiplantae > Streptophyta > Magnoliopsida > Brassicales > Brassicaceae > Lepidium > Lepidium aucheri. The sequence continues at coordinate 28,657 of OVBA01000546.1, read as the reverse complement.
ATCCGGGAAATCTTGTGCTTATATCTAATGTCTTCGCTGGACAAGGACGATGGAACGATGTGGACAAAGTGAGGGCAAAAATGAAAGCAAACGGATTAGGGAAGCACCCTGGATGTAGTTGGATTGAGATCGACGGCAGAGTCCATAGCTTCACAGCAAGTGACAAGTCTCATCCAGAGACCAAGGAGATATATGAGAAGTTGTCCGAGGTTACTGGAAAGTTGGAGAGGGAAGCAGGTTATCTAGCCGATACACAGTTTGTTCCGCATAATGTAGATGAAACAGAGAAGGTTCAGATGCTGTATGGACACAGTGAGAGGCTAGCAATTTCTTATGGTCTGCTCAGAACAGCTGACCGAGCCTGTCTTCGGATCACAAAAAATTTACGTGTCTGTAGAGATTGCCATACTTATTGTAAGCTGGTCTCTAAGTTATTCAAACGAGACATTGTGATGCGAGATGCCAATAGATTTCATCATTTTAAAAGTGGACTGTGTTCTTGCGGAGATTCTTGGTGACTAAAGCATAAGTTCATCAATACAGACCAAGATTGTTATGTCATTATCTCCACATAACCTCTAAAGGTTTGCATATGGTAATTTGCCTGTGACCGACATTAAAAAAGTAATGTGGCCATCCTAAGAGTGAATGACCGCTTTTGTTTTGCACCATTCAAGGGAAAGAGAGATATTGGAAGGGATTTTAAAGTAAGAGAGAAGATGGAGACTTGATTAAGAGCAAAAAAGTAATGGCGTATCAGCAATTAAAGACAGGAAGCGAGACCTAGACACCAAGATAGGGATAGAGTCGGCTAGTTGTTCAGCAGACGCGTTGTTAGCCTTTTGAGAGTAAATGTCTTCAAGGCACTCATTTTAAACCTACACCTACCAGACCCGTAGATGAATCTTTCATGTATTCACCTCTATCCCTCTGCATTTGTATTTGTATCATTTAAAAGAATGATGGCTTAATTCATGGGATTTTTTTAATGCAGGTGGAAACATAGGAGGGTGGTTAATGCAAAACCTAAAGATGTGGTCTTTAGATACACGGAAAACTAAGCGTAGACCTTGGCCAAGGCTTCTTTAAGGACTATACAGAAGAAAAGGTCAAAATTCAAATTTAAGCACGACACTGTGTGTACGTGGGAGAGAGAAAGAGATTAGAGGAAGAAAGAGATGTATCACAATAAAGGAGTGTATTTAGGGTCACAGGTGGCGAAGATATAGGTATGCAGGGCCGAGGCTCTAATCTCTTCATAGCCCTGTTGATTTTCTCTCTCTCTTTCTCTCTTAGCTGTAAGCATTATGCTGCTTCTTTTAATTCACTGCCTCAGGCTTCTTTAATTCGTAGTATCTCACTCCTTTTTACCCAACCATCTCTTAAATTTTTTAACATTCCTCCCTCAAATGCTCTCTCACTTTTTTCTATAAGTATCTATAACGCCTCTTAAACCACAAAGCATTACCTCTCTCTTCTCCTTTTCATTGCCCTCACATATGTTCCAATTTCTCTACGTTTTCATCTTCCTTCTTGCCCAAAACTTTTTCCATATATGTTAACTTTGCACACGTTTTTGCTCAGGAATTTTGAAGCAAGTCCACGAGGGAACAAGTGAAGCTGCCAGCATGATCTATCTTTGGTTAAGGGATGAATGTTGGAAACATATTCTGCTTAAACCCAAGCTAGGTCATGCTTGGGCAGCCTCACTCCTTCCTGGTTTAGGACCATTCACTGCTAAAACATTTCACATGAAATAGTAAAGTTCTACTACATGAAACCGCTGTAAGTGTTCTCTTTGTTTTCTTTCTGATTTGCCTCTTTGCATCATTTTTTAGTGTTTCAAAGAGAACTTAGACTCTGCAAAGCCATACGTTTTGAGAAAAAGCAACACTGTACAAAACCAAAATGTTTTCACACCTTATTTAGCTTTGAAATGTGCAAGAATATTAAATTACCCCTGCGACTGTGCACTAGATAAACCGAAGTTAGTCTTACTATATCCACCAATGGCTACCTCAAAGCTCACACTCATACAATTACTTTTTTTTTTCCATTTTCATTTTCCTAAGCCAAGATATCTTCCTAAATCAACCTGCTGATCTCACTTTATGTTTCTGTTGAAGTGAACTGGGAAGCCACCTTGTTGCAACAGTTTGAAAGAACTTCGAAGTCAGTGATCATAACTTTTTGGTCAAAAGCATCTCTTTTTGGTCACCTTATAGATTACGGAGCTGGCAACTCTAATCAGACGGCTCCTTTGATAATTTTATATTCACCCATCCCCAGAGAACTGCATCTGTTATGGTAAGCTTCTCAAGGTTTCTTGAGAGATGGGCTTCTTGAACCCGTAAATAAGGATCTTAAATTCTTAAAGTAACTGAGGAAGGGTGTTTCAGAAACAGGTATGAATTTTGTGAAAAAGCCGATTGGCCATGAAAGAGATGCAATTGCTATGCAAGTTCCCCATTGCCAACCGTTAAGCCTTACTGTGTCCGCAAACTTCTTTAGGAATTCCACCATAATGACTTGAAGCACGATAGTGATTGCTATGATTCCAATGAACAACCTATTTCTGTGAATTCCTTTGAACACATTTTTCTTCTCCATCTCCCTTGCGTTAAACTCGTTGAAAACTTGACAGAGCACGAAAGTGTTGAATACGAGAGTGTCCTTTACTTCCTTGCGCACGTTGAATATAGCCATACCTTTGAATTGTAATATCAAGAGAACAGCTATCTGGTATAATGACTGAACCAGAAGATTTCTCCACATGACATTTGTTATTAAGGCCTCTGTTCGACCAACTGGCTTTCGTTTTAGGAGTTCGTTGGTGGGTCGCTCTGTGGCGAGAGCTAGAGCTCCCAGAGTGTCCATGATGAGGTTTACCCACAACAGTTGAACTGCTGTCAAAGGGACCTCACCGGCTGAAACTGCTGCGATGAAATTGATTACAAGTGCTGCAACGTTCACTGTTAGCTGAAACTGAATGAACTTCTGGATGTTGTTGTAGACACACCTTCCCCATTTTAAGACTGTAGCAACGGATGTGAAATTATCATCCAAAATAACAATGTCTGAGCTTTCTTTCGCCACTTCAGTACCCTGAATGCCCATAGAAAGTCCAATATCTGCCTCTTTGAGTGCAGGTGCATCGTTGGTGCCATCCCCCGTAACAGCTACCACGTGGCCTTTAAGTCTCAGACATTTGACCATTAGAAGCTTGTCGGAGGGAGAGGATCTTGCCATAACTCGAATCTTCTCGACTTTCTCCATCCTTTCTTCATCAGTATAGTTTCTGAACTGAACACCTTCTACAACAGCCTGCTTTTCATCTTTGTCATCATGGTCGAGGATTCCGCATTCAAAAGCTATTGCTTTTGCAGTGAATACATTATCTCCCGTTATCATCTTGATGGTGACCCCTGCAAGTTTGCAAGTTTCAACAGCTTTTGATACACCAGGTCGACATGGATCTTTCAGACCCACTATTCCCATCAAAGTCAAGCCATCTTCCTCTAATCTCGTGTCATTTGACGAAATTTTATGAGCAAAAGCTATGCATCTGAGGCTACTGGCCGCCATACCCTGGATTATTTCTTGAATTCTGTTCCTTGCGGTGGAGTCCATTAATTCGGTGGACCCAGTGCTCGTGTAGTAGTGAGAACACATAGCTAGGACCATTTCAGCAGCTCCCTTCCAGTGTACATGGACAGTATTGTCATCTCTTCTTCGAACCAATACTCCGCTTCGTTTCTTTGCTGAATTGAAAGTTTCAACCCTGATAACATCGTGTTTCTGCTTCACTGACTCCATAGCCATACCCAGATTTAGCACAGTCCAAGACAGGAGCGCCTTCTCTGTTGGACTGCCCGAGAACTCAGGCGTTGACCCTGAGTCTGACACACAGACGTTTCCTGTCGTGTTCAGACCGGTTCCTTGGTAAAGCAGATCAAGAACGTTAGATGAGATCATTTTGGTAGAGTCTTCATGGATTGACTCTTGGCCAAGCCAAAACTTGGTTACCTTCATCTCGTTCAGTGTTAAAGTTCCTGTTTTGTCTGTGCAGATCACTGTCGCTGAGCCCATAGTCTCACACGCCGAGAGCTTTCTGACCATAGCTTGATCAGACATCATTCTCTTCATGGAGTAAGCCAGTGTCAGAGTCACAGCCAATGGCAAGCCTTCCGGGATAGCCACTACGACAATGGTGACTGCAGCTGCCACAACTCGCACAACAGAATTGATCACAGTGTCCACAGGTGTTTTGCTTCCATTGTACTCTCTTTGGCCTTGCTTGTCCTTAGTGTTCCCAGTGAAGTAACGAACTAATAAGACTATCAAGACAAGTGCAGCCACCGTAAGACCAATTTTTCCGATGGTGGAGGTCAATGTGTCAAGACGGACCTGTAAAGGTGTTCTCTCGCTGGAATCTTGGTTTATGGAGCTCATTGTCTCGCCCCAGGTTGTATTCATACCCACAGAGACAACTAGCATTCGAGCAAACCCATCGACTATCTTTGTTCCAGAAAACAAGAAGGGATTATCCTTGTGATTTACTTCAAGATGGTCACTCTCTCCGGTCATACTAGATTCGTCCACCTGAAGTGAATGCCCATCTAAAAACAAGCCATCAGCGGGAATCTGATCTCCAATCTTCAAGAAAACAACATCACCAACAACAACATCAAAGATGGAGATATGTTGGCGTCTGCTGTCCCTAAGGACTTCCACTTTGATATTATTGCTTATCTTGGACAACTTGTCGAACTGTCTCTCCTGCCTGAAGTTGCTGAGTGCAGAGACAACTATGACTAAGAAGACTGCTACGAAGATGCTTCCGCCTTCATACCAGCCTTCTTTGATGCCGTGTTCCTTGATACCAAAGCCAAGGGCAAAAGTGGCACACACCAACAAGATCAAGATGGTCGTGTCTTTAAAAGCTTCATACACAAAGAAGAGCAATCCTTTAGGTGGTGGCTTGTGGTAAGTATTAGAGCCGAAGAGGTTGCGACGTCTACTGACTTCTTGCTCATTCCCATGGATCCCTTTTGTGGCGTTTGTTCTAAGAGAAGCAGCTACACCCTCCACGCCACCCAGCTCTCGGATGCCCAGTAAGTCTTTATCTTTTATGATCTTGACAAGTCGTTCCTGATCGATGTCAGAAACATAAGAGAGAGGCATAGAGTTGATCTTTGTTCCATCACCTGACTGAAGGGCTGTGTAGAAGTGAGAAGAAGAGGCCTCGGGATCAGTCTTTGCGGGAACTAACTCCTTAACGAGAGAGAGCATGGCCCTCACAGAGTAGATGGCAGTGTAGGCAAAACGCCAACGCCTCTGGGCCTTGGTGAGGCTACTGGTTGTAAGGTTGAACAACAGAGCACTGTAATCATATTCCTTGAGGTCTCTCATGCTTTCTGTGTAGAGAAAAGTCTCGCTCTCTCTTTCTCTCTTTCGCCTAAATGGAGTGTAACTTGTAAGACACTCAAGATTACTATCTAAATAGGCGTGGCGAGTGGCGAGGCTAGCCGCCTTTGGATTTGCAATATATATGCTTAGAATTCTTTTTGTATCTAATTGATTTATTAATTTGTTCTAGTTTACTTTTGTAAGGCGGTGGAACCACCAAGACGCGTTCTAAACATGAAGGCATGTCGAGCAAAAAACATGTGCAGCACTTCCTCTCAAACCATTTGTGATGAAGAGTCAATGCAAAAAATCTGTAAGTAGATCTAATAATCTCAATCTGATGTGAACAAAGCCGTCATTGTAGAATGATTTGCAATAGCTTGACGTGTACCAACTTTTAGCCCGCAAGGATAAATATGAGGAAAAAAACGAAAGACTAATATTGAATCTTCCACCAAGTGAATTTATACTCTACTCAATTGTACACTTGTTGAATGAATCAAAACCGAATTTGTCACTACTACTTTTCCACAACTTTCCATATGAGTTGGTATATGAAACTTCGTAGCAGTTTCCATGTTCACTGTCATCTCTTTCTTCTTCAGGTGACGACAGGTAGAGACAAAGCAGTTGACTTGTTAGACGTGGCAACCAATCTTAGTTTGATCAGAAGCTAGCTCTTTGGATTAGAAACAAGAGTCTTTACAGGACGAGTGGATGCAGAGACTTTAGTGTGTGTGTGCGCGCACAAACTTGAGACCATCAAACAAGCTTCTTTAACAATCGATAATAGATCATCTCCTAAACAAACTAATAAGTATGATTTCACAGAAATGATTCAGGATAAGATAAAGTAAACATGAATGAAATTGTTGACATAGCTATTAGAACAATCCTCATTCTTATGATGGTTTATGGAGGTTTAGAAGATCCCTGGCTCTAGCTGTGCTGCAGTTGTTCTGAAGCAATGAACTCAGTCCCATGAGATCTCTCCACTTGCTGTCTTCAGGCATTGACGCTACCCACACCAATCTCTCAACCTGCCTCGAGCTCCTTTGGATTCTCGCGTCTAAAAACGGTCCCGAGCACTTATCTTTAGCAAATCCCGCGCACTTTCCCTTTGCTGCAGCCACACATAACTCGAATTCCCGCTCTTCACACTTTTCTCGTTCCTTCATGTCACCAGAACCCATCCGCCACCACGGTGGCTTACAGTTGTTGGAGGCGGAGACGGCGCAACCAATTTTTGCACCTTCCTCGCATTGTTCCTTCATCAAAGTTTCACAACGCTTGAAAGCAGCTCCCCATGAATCCAGAGATCGAAAAGCTAGGACGTAGGGTCCTATTTCCGATCCACCGGCGGGTACTGGTCCCCGGAGCAACGGTATCGGACGATCGAACACGACGGTAGTCGCAGAGGCTGAGTAATCTTCCATTTCTCTTCAAAGGCCCATCGGGCTTGAGGCCTTAACCTAATTATAATACCATTTAGATTTCGACACGTGGCGATTAATAGATGCAACTGGTTGCACTAGATTTTCCTTTCTTACTGTCTTCATCGTCCTCTCTTCGCTCCATTACTATTGCCGCCGCTAGTCGTTGCATTTCACCGTCTCCGTCTCGCTTGAACAATCAGGTACTTCCGAGATTCTCGAACTCGCTGAACTCTTGCTGTTTCCCGGCCTTCTTATTTTTGACTCGATTCTGCGTGTTAACCTCCCTAGTCCCGATTTTTTTGTGCAATTTCAAGGATGTATTTGTGTTTCTTTTTTTCTTTCGTTTTCTTGTGTTTTGAGAAGAAGCACCTCATCATTCTCAAATACTTTTTCATGTTATTTTTGGGGTTGGTTATAGGGTTTAGGGTTTTTAGGTAGAGAATAATGTTAAAGGTGGATGGATCTGATATTCGAACTTTATTTTGGTTTTAATCGGATCGAGCATCTCATGACTGGCTGAGTGTAAACCAAACTTCTTACATCGATTTACTTTTATGGGTTCAAGATTTTGTGTGCTCATTTTGATTCCTTGTATTTTTTTCGAGAGTTGTATTTATGCTTCAAAGCCATTGTATCATGTTAACTGTGGTCGGTAACTAGACTTATTGTACTTTTGTAGAGCTTTGAATGCTATATGCCATTGTTCTCATGGTAGACTCTTTTCTTTCTATTTAGTGTTTTCCTTGTGTAGCAATGAGTAAGAAGAAAAATCCTAATGTATTCTTGGATGTATCAATTGGTGGGGATCCCGTTGAACGCATTGTCATTGAGGTATTTTATCAACTGTGCATTTTCTTTTGCTTCCTCATTCTTCTCTGTCTGTATGACCTTAAGTTCTTCTTTTTCCTCTTGTCAATGCCAGCTCTTTGCTGATGTTGTCCCCAAGACAGCGGAAAACTTCCGCGCCCTCTGCACAGGTAGGCTCCTCACAGCAGTATCTGCATTTTTCTTGGTTATTCGACCTATTTAGTAGACGGCTAAGACAAATTACTTGGATATGTTGAAAGATTTAAGATATTTTGTAAATTCTTTTTTGGCGTGTAAACCTGGAAGATAATGGGCTTCACATTTCATTATTCTGATGTTTAACCTGATGCAGGTGAGGCAGGCGTTGGAAAGACCACTGGGAAGCCTCTACAATTCAAAGGATCATCTTTCCATCGTGTAATTAAAGGATTCATGGCTCAAGTATGTATGCATTGTACTCATTTGTTCTTTTGCAACCTTGTTATGTTATTTGCTTGCCTGTCATTCACGTGGTTAGACATTTAGAATCTGTATTTAATTTTGTAGGAGTTTTTTGGAAATCAAGATTTATTCATTAGTGGTTCTCTTTCTTGCAGGGTGGTGATTTTTCGAATGGAAATGGTATTCTTCAGACCTTTTATCCCCTATACATGGAATCATATCATTTTCCAAACTGTGTATAACATGACATCTCATTTATGCACTATTAACTGTCAATATACAAATGTGTGGTGTATACTTCATGGAGACGATCTAATAATAGTTGACTATTCTCTAGGAGCTAAGTGTATATATATATTATGAAAAAGTGGGACTTGAAGGGCGTCCTTTCATCTCTTAGAAAGCTTCAATGAAGTAGTACTGACTATAATACCAGCTCATAGAGATACTCGTGGGATGCTATTACTGATGTTCTCAGCTTGACCCTGATAATAATGCCCAGATTTGTAAGGACTTTGGTTGGTTTGCAGGCACTGGTGGGGAGAGCATCTATGGTGGGAAGTTTTCAGGTATATTTTTTACTCTTTCTTTATTTTCAGCTCTCTGGTGTTGAACGAATCTCTCAATAAATACCGTTACCCCTACAGATGAGAATTTTAAACTGGACCATGATGGAGCTGGAGTTCTTTCCATGGCAAATTGTGGCCCCAACACCAATGGCTCCCAATTTTTTATACTTTTTAAACGGCAGCCACATCTCGATGGGTAAATTCTGCTCCTAGAATCTGGTCGTTTTTAGATATTGAAGTTCATTGTAAAGAGCCCTCAAAAGGTCTAGTGCACTGTTAAGGGTCCTGATTTTCCTTAATCATACTATAGGAAGCATGTTGTATTTGGGAAAGTTGTGAAGGGAATGGAAGTAGTCAAGAAAATGGAACTTGTGGGGACAAGTGATGGGAAACCTACCAGCTCTGTAAAAATAATAGATTGTGGAGAAAAAGCTCAGGATGCTGCTGAAAGAGAGAAAGGTAATAAGGTTTATTATTGATTGTGAATTTTCTAGATTTATGATGCAAGGGCACGTTAATGTTATCCAGGTAAATCGAAAAAACCAAGCAAGGGCCTTTCTTCTGGTGAGATATCTGATCGTGAAGCTAAGGGGACACGTACAAAAAGAATTAAGGAGAAAAGGGTAAAGCGAAAGAGTTCGTCGGATTCATATAGCTCAAGTTCTGATTCAGATTCGGAATCAGAAACAAATTCATCCTCCTATGAGTCTAGTTCTTCCAGTGACGGGAAGCGAAGGAAGGGGAGGTCAACAAAGAGACACAAAGGCCGACGTATGGAAAGAAAGAGTAAAGGACGTTATGCGAAAAAGAAAGCTCGAAGGTCTGACTACTAGTTCGTGGTAATTCATTGGGATTTTGTTGCCTGTTCTTTTGCTTGATTTTATTAGTGATTTATTACAGAAATACGGATAGCTCAAGTGACACTGATAGTAGTAGCAGCATGAGTAGCAGATCTGATGATGAGAGAGTTGGCCGCCGTAAAGCCAGAAAGTCACTGAAAGGTAAAAGTAAGTCTGCTTATTAAGGATCGTGGTTCTTTTTATGTTATTGGCAGTTATTTTCCATATGCCGAATTACAATTGCGTAAACTAAACAAGAATCTTACTCACGTCTTGGAACAGATGGTGGAAAACGTTCGACAACCATGCCTGTAGAGAAAGCTGCTGATTCTAGTCCCGCAGAGAAGAACTTTCTGAGAGAAGAATCAGATACTTTCTTGAAGAATGATCAACCAGCAGGTAATGGAAAGGCCGCCAACGTTCATAACGGTGATCAACGCACCGACTCGGCTGACATAGTAAAATCAAGGTTTACCTCCCTGGCTTTATGTGTTTCAGCTCTGCTTCTACATTATGGTGTTTGGATTTGTGGTCCCTGACAAGGTTTGCCACTTTCTATTGCATACAGGAGTATAAGCCCCATTCCTAGGAGAAACCAAAGCAGCAGGAGCAAAAGTCTTAGTAGGAGCCCTGTGAGAGATCTTGGAAATGGAAGCAGAAGTCCTCACGAAAAGCCATCAGAGGAAGCTGTAAGGAAATCTTCCAGAAGCCCATCTCCAAGTGGTGTTCCCAAGCGCATCCGAAAGGGACGTGGTTTCACTGAACGCTATTCTTTTGCTCGGAAGTACCGTACGCCTTCTCCTGAGCGTTCGCCTCCTCGAAATTGGCCTGAGAGAAGAAGTTTTCAGGACAGGAGCAGGGATAGGTAGATCTTTTTTAATACTAACTTACAACAGAGGAAGACAACACGGTGGGTAGTACTAAAGCCTGGTTTTGTTTGAATTTTAGTAGGTATCCAAGTAGCAGGAGCTACTCTGTGCGCTCGCCAAGGGGACGCTTTAGAAGCCCACCGAGAAGAAGGAGCCCTCCAAGGTTTGCTCTCTCATTCCATGATACAGATTCTGACTTTCACTTTGGACTACGGAGTAATTGTATTGAATTGTTTATATCCTAGAACAAGCCATTTTTTTGGGATGTTTTGGTTAAGCAATATATTGTAGTTCAAGGCTGAAAGATGAAACCAACAACTTTGAGGCCATGTTGAAGGTCCTCTCTGAAAGTGTGTAATCTTACATAGGTACAACCAGAGGAGAAGGAGCAATTCTCGGAGTCCAGATGAGTACCGCAGGCGTTTCAGAGACAGAAGTAGGAGCCAGAGTCCAAGGCATCGTAGCCCTAGCCGGAGCCCTAGGAAGAAGCAGCCAATTAGCCAAGACCTTAGATCCCGTCTTGGGCCACAGAGATCCCCCATCAAAGGATCCGTCTCTCCTGCAGCATCACTCAGCCCCTCTCCCCCAACCTCTCCACCCGAACAGAGAGGTCTGGTTAACTATGCAGATTGATGATCGCTTGGTGACTTGCGCGTTTTTTGTTGTTGTTACTTGCCTCTTGTTTTTTTCGTTGTGTAAGCTGATGCTGGTCTAATGTGGTACTCGACCTTGGTTGCTTTACAGATTGTTGAACATGTATCACATTTAGACTATATGTGTAGGCCGAATTGAGTTTGGGAATTTATATATGCTGAAAAAGTGTCAAACAAGAAGCATAACATCGAATGAAGTGATACTGAGATAGTTGTAAAGAAAGAAGGCTCATCATATTCCGCTTGTTTATAGATATGACTAAAATCTTTGATTTTGAAAGGAGGGTTTACATTCATACATTCTCGCTTGTCCTACGTCAGATGGGTTGGTCTTTAGAGACGATCTGATCTTTGATCCACATGTAGATCGGGATAAACACAAACCAAGCAGCTGCTAGGGTTCCCAGGAGGAAGCGTCCCAAGAAAGAGAAGGGATTGTTGACAGGCTTTTCTACGTCCTCTTCCTTTGGACCAAGCTGTATTCAAATTCGAGATTAGGTAGGAGAATCAAAAAGGGTTTGAATGAAAAGCTAAGTGTAGTGGCAAACCTGGAGTGGAGAGTCACCGGAAGCAGGTTTGATACCGGTGACAGAACATCCCATGATAAGACCGTGCCTGCGAACTCCACGGTACCACTTGGGACCAATCCTTTTAAGCTGAACGTCCTTGAAACCTGCTTTTGTGAACCACTCAATGTACTCTTCTTCCTTGGGGAAAAGCATCCACACATCAGCAAAGAAGCGAGAGAGCCAAAAGGTTGGATAGACAGGGCCAATGAGACACGCTTTGCCACCGATCTTGAGAACCCTGTAAGCTTCCCTTATTCCCCTCTGCGGGTCCGGCCAATACTCAATGCTGTGATGATAACACACAAAGCAATCTATCATCATTGATCGTAGAGAACATTTCCTTTGGATCTCAAACAACAACATGCAAAGATATGATTATACTATATAATATAAGAATGAATTCTCTGAGATGATACCTTCCAGCAGAGACGTATCTGTCAGCATAATCAGTAGGAAACGGGAGATCCTCAGCATCTCCTTCAACAATCTTGCATTCCTTCAATGGTTCTTTTTGCTTTGCCTTTGCCAGCTGATGTGGCGACTGATCTAGAATGGTCACATTCTTAGCATTGACTGTCTTCACTATACCCAGAGTAGTGAAGCCAGTTCCACCTCCGACATCGACCACGCGCATGTTAGGATGGCTGAGATCCGCCGGCTCAAGAGCATCGTCCCTCATATCCTCCGTCCAATGTCCGGGATTGATGATATGGTCGTAGACGATGGATAAGAACCTGTAGAACCAGTAAGCTTCCTTTTTGTGCTGTATGAACCTAGGCTGCGCCGATGGCCTTGACGCTGAAGCCGAAGCCGGAACACTAGTGCATCTAGTTGCCACTGAGGGTCTCAGTCTAAGACTTGTGCTGGTTGTTGGGGTCACGGTGAGTAAACTCGGCCGAGAAATCGATCTGCAGTGTAAACTAGAACCGGAGAAGCCTAAACCCTTGGGGTTGATAATGACCCCATTGAGCATCGAAGAAGCCATCGATGAGGGATCAATTGAGCAGAGCAGATGAAGATGAAAGAAGGCTTATCTTTATATTATAATTATATTCACCACCAGATTTTCCGAAGTGACCTTCTCCTCAGACACTTACTCATATGAGTCGACTCCAACCAACCACATACTTGTTAAACGAGATGTTGTAATAACGGGTAACACACAAATCATTTGATTCAGCCCATGGGCCCTTTCGTAACAATTATGGGCCTTTTCCTATTGGGCCTATTGGGCCTTTTGGTTTAGTTGTGTAAAAGTGACGTGACTTTTGGGAGAATACAGGATTCTCATTTTTCTTGTGCGTATGGAAGGAAGAAACGACGACTGACATTTCAAACTTGTACGGACTTGCTCTTTCTCTCTGACGGTGTCAGATCTGCGAGTAGTAAGACTATGCGAATCGAAGATTTGCTTGTTCCACTGCTTAGTTAGTCACTCTCGATGGAGGAAACGGCGGCTTACGAGCACGAGCAGGAGGCTGTTTCTCTCGGTAGTGACGCACGCGGCAAGCACAGAATCCTTGCAGAGCTTGCTCGCGTTGAACAGGAAGCTATTTTCTTGGAGGTAAGTTAATTCTCTCTTTCCTATTTCAAATTTCCACTTCAGATGTTGGTTCTCTCTTAAGCTATAGCTCATCTGCGAGTTTCTTCTTGGTTTGTTGAGCTCAATCATCATCCATGTGATTTGAAGTACGTCTTCTTAGATCAATTGCGAATGAAACTGTATCTGTTGTGTCTAACAGCTAGGTAGGTTGTCTTGAGTGTCTTCTTTTCCCTTTGAAAATCCAATAACCAGTTCTCGATACAGATCTGTTGTTCCCATCATAAACCTCTTGCAGCAGATACCTGATTTTTCGTACAATTTGATATTATAGTGGCACCATTTCAGTTATGTATGAGACTTTCTGGGTTCTCTCTCTCTTGCTACGCATATTGTTCTCTACCGAGGTTTTCTGAGAGATGTACTTACCTTAGTCTTACAAGTACAGTTATGGTGATGATTTAGTCCCTATGATTATTATTATCTTGTGGTTATGATCTTTATAGTTCAATCGAGGCCTCTTAAAGTTGAGGTTACCTCAAGCTTCTCTGGTGAATAATGTGTTATAGACTCTTTTGTACCTATTGCTGCTACTAGTGCACTTTAATAGTTACTAAAGTAACTCTTTACTCTTGATAGAAAGAGTTGGAAGAGGTGGAGACGACAGATATTGTATCAACCGTATGTGAGGAGTAAGTTTCTTACGTTTTTAAGAAGCTATGTGTTAGCTCTTCTAGCAGTTTTAGGTTGATGATGTGGATTTGAGTGATGAAATTGATATTGCTTTGGTTCACAGGCTGCTCTGTATCATTGAGAAAGGACCTGACCCGTTGTTGCCACTGTGAGTGTTTATAAACCTTGAAACTCTAGAGTTGATGTGGACTGAATAACTGATGGATGTTGTGGGGTCTGAGCAGAACCAACGGACCAATGAACTTAGGATGGGACAGGTGGTTTGAAGGAGCAGATGGAGAAGGGTGCAGATGCTTAATACTTTGAGTACAGGGAGTGATGTTATATACAGTAACTTGGTAAGATATTAATATAGGGGTGAAGCAGTTTCAACAATTGGCCTTCGAGAAAAGGCGTATAGAGATTGATGGTGAGGATTGGGTTTGCATAGAATGGCTTTAGTTGCAGGTACGTAAGAGTGTGTATGTATATGTAAATGTAATGTATGATATTGGAATCGGACATGCGTGCAATAAAGCTTCAGCTTCTCATATTCTTTCTTTTTCTTCTAAATCTTTTAACCAGTTAGCCCACATATTTACTAAAAATAAGTATATAAGAAAAAAGTGTCAAATCTAAAAAATTTCAAATATAGTTCTAAGTATGGTGAAAAATGATTTTGCAAATGCTATAACCATAAATTTACTAAAAAATAGTATATAAAATATATAAAACCTAAAAATTACCAAAAATAAGCTTAATATTAGATGAAAAATGATTCTTTAAATGGTATAGCCCACATAGTTACTAAAAATGAGTATATAAGTCAAAAAAATGTAAATTCCAAATATTATAAAAAATATGCTCAAAAGTGGATGTGAAATGAATTTGTGAAGGTAATAGCCTACATATTTACTAAAAATGAGTATATAAGCAAAAAAAAAAGAGTCAAATCTAAATTATTAAAAAATTAAAAAGTGGATGAGAAATGATTTTGTGGAGGTAATAAGCCCATTGATTTACTAAAAGCAAGTACATTAGAAAATTTTCAAAATTATCAAAAATAAGCTTAGTAGAAGATAAAAATGATTTTGTGAAGGCTATATAACCCACATATTTATTAAAGTTAGTATATAAGTCAAACAATGTGAAATCCTAATTTTTTTAAAAAAAATATGCTCAAAAGTGGAAGAAAATGATATTATAAAGACACAACCCAAAGATTTAGTAAAAATGAGTATATTAGTTCACAAATAATTGAGTTGTGGAGAGCTCTCTAACATTGCAGATCAAAAAATCATTTAGGAATTAGAGATAAAGAAAAAATATAAAAAGGCTTGTAAGTCTTTTTCGAAATCTTTAGTGTCCACCATTATCTTCAGTACTTTAGCACAATCAACTGCTAACTCCATCTCTGTGTTATTGAACGAGAGAATATTAGACATAGCCCACAAGGGCTTTGATCCCAAAATGTAATAAAGACAAACTCCTACGATTACTCCCGGCCACTCTAGCTTACTGCACCGATCGTGTTAGTGAAGCAATACAGTCTAATCCTAAGTAATACTTTGAAAATTTCTAAAATCTGTCTACGAAACATATGTACCTATAGATAGTAAAGACCGATGAGATTGCTAAGGGTCTGAAATGCCATTGTTATAAAAAAATAAGTTGAATAGTGGATGAAAATGATTTTGTTAAAGCTAAATAGCTCATAAGTTTATTGAAAGTGAGTATTTTAGCCCCAAAAAAAGTGAAAAACTGATCAAATATAAGCTCAAAATAATATCTACTATGCGGATGAATGATACATTCCATCACCCACCCAACCTTTATCCTCTATAATTGTTCAAATAGATATAAATAAGCCAATCATTACACAAACACACACAGATGACATGTGATGTCTGGAAAGATGATCTCCTTGTCACTTCTTCTCTGAAACTAACAAAAATGAGGAAGTGGGTTGATCTTGAAAACCGTTAAGTGTGTCTCACTCTCACGTCCATGATTCATAGTGACACTAGTTTCGAGGTTTAGAAAAACTGTCGAAGCGAATTGTAGATAGATAGATAGATTATTATTAAAGATAATGGAAGCCAGAGAAGCACATGCGTGATGCTTCTTCTCTTTTTATGATTACTTATTACTCCTATTTCTCATCTTCTACTTTTTTTTACCTGCAAATAACAATATGTAATGCATCATGTGATTGCAACATGACTTACCTCGTGATGAAAACAAACATTGAAACATGCATTATTAGCCTCACTCACATGCTCACATAACGCCAAACTAACTAAGTACTGACCTCGCAGTAGTACAACAAGTATTCATTAAATAACTAGGATTAGTAAGTTGGCCGTTGTCTCTGCACCAATTCTCGTAAATCTCAAGTAATGAGTCAAAGTGGTCCGTTTTATGTCTTTAATTACTCTTGAATTACTACATTATTATAAGTGGTTCTCTATGTTGTCTATATGTGTGTATCCTTCACATTTACGTTTTCCTATTGAGATCAAATTAATTACGCAAAATAGGTTTCTTTCAATGTATTGGCCGAAGCAGCAACATTGGAAATAGTTGAGTAACGGTCATACTTAAACCTTCCACGTGTAAACTTGTGAAAGTGCCACGTCAATATCAGTCAACAGTAGGGTCCACATAAGAGAGTACAGAATTGTCAGTGTGTGTTACATAAAATAATAATAATGTAAGGACGGTCTTTATATATTTTAACAAAATAAATAAATAATATTACGGTGAAGGCTTATAGATCCATAGTGGTGAGGTAATGCTGCTTTAAAGAAGCCGAGAAGCGGGAGAATGTGAAGAAGAAGAAGAAGAAGAAGAAGAAACAATGGAAGATATTGAAGGAGGAGGACACGATGATCTTCATAAACAACTCGGTGGTTGCATGGCTGGTTTCTTTAACATCTTCGATCGTCCGAATTTTCTCTCTCCCAAACGTCTCTCTGATTCCGACTCTGTTAAGAGTTCCCCAAGGACGAACCATAAACAGCTTAGTGTTTATTCTACACCTGAGCTCCGATCTCCAGCTTCGAATGAGTTTAAGCAAGAAAGATCTCCATCTCCATCTCCATCATCATCATCTAGGTCCTCCTCACCATGGAGGTTTTCTAAAGAAGCTCCTCGCCTTTCCCTCGATAGTAGAGCCATTGTGGATGCTAAAGGAAGCCTCAAACCCAGACAGATCCGATCCGAGGTCGAGGTAAAGGCTCAACCAGAGAACCAGCGAGGCTCACCCAGTGTCATTGCACGCCTCATGGGATTGGAGCCATTGCCTCAACAGCCTCTACAGAGATCTGCATCCGAGTCCAGAGTCACCAGAGAGTACAGGTTTGTCGACACTTTCAACTTTCGAGATGAAAAGGACAATGCAAGAGCTGAAGATCCGGCCGCTGCGTTTAGGAGCACCAGAGCTCAGCCAGCTAAAGCTCCACCCTTGGCAAGGCGAAAGAGTTTCTTCGATTCAGGTGATTTCTTCCCGGAGCCCAGGCAGTGTGAAGATCTGAACAAAGTTTCTAAAATGAGCGGATTCGACACTCCACCAACTGATCTGGAAACTCTCAAGCAGCTTCTCGGAGCTCTTAGGCTCAAAGGACTCTTACACTCTTCACACAAACAGCAGCAGCAGAGCAGGAGCAGGAATCTCGTCTTCGACAATAACCAGTATCAATCTCCGATCAAACCAACTAGATCCCCTTGCAGCATCAGATCTGGACCTGGAGTATCACCACCGGCGAGCCCCAAGAAGGATCGGGGCAACAGAGGGAGAAGTCAGATTTCCTCGAACGTCAAGAGTCCCAAAAGGAGACCAATACTCAAGGAGGAGCAACGGAGAGTCTCTCCACTCCCTTGGCAAAGACCTGAACCTGTGCAGACGCATATTGAAGACAAATACTCTATGGTTTCCAGGAGGAGGAGTAGTAGCACCGTAGTAGCCGAAGAAGAGGTAAAAGCGAAACCTGAATCAATCTCAAAAGAAAAACTTTGTTTTGGAAACTGAAGAGTGTGTGTGTGTATGTGCACAGATGTGGAAAGTGGATGAGTATAACAGAGAAGGCAAAACTTTACTGGAGAGATGCGACAAGCTGCTCCACAGTATAGCTGAAATGGCAGCGGCTGAGGCTGGAGACTCACAACCGAGTCCCGTCTCTGTTCTTGACGCCTCACTCTACCACGAGGAGTCTTCCCCGTCGCCAATCATGAAACGCAGCCTTGACTTCACTACTGGTAGCAACTCATATGACACACTCTCTCTCTCACTCTTTTTCTCTGTTTTGTACCGCCAACTAACTCTTTTAAACACGTTTTGACATTGAGACAGAATCGGAAGAAGACGAATCATGGGGTGAATCAATCTCATTATCATCAGACTCTGAATATGTATACATCTCGGATATCCTCCGAGCCTCTGATTGCCTTCCACAAGAATCCGACATCTTCTCTTTACTCGAAAAGCAGCAATACCTCAAAGGAAAATGCGTCTCCAGAGCCGCAGCTCAGGAGAGGAAACTCATCTTCGACGCAGTGCAAGAGATAGTAAGGCGACGGAGGAGTTTGCCGCCATGGAGAATGGTGGGAGAGGCTGATAAGATGCAAGTGATATGGTCTGAATTTCAGAAAATAAGGAAGAAAAAGTTGTCGACGGAGGAAGTGGACCTTGTGGGATACGTGTGTGGGGTCCTCGGAAGAGATCTATCAGAGGACAGGTGGAGAGATTGTCAGGTGGAGATGTCAGAAGCAGTTCTTGACATTGAAAGGCTCGTATTCAAAGATCTCATCGGTGAAACCATACGCCATTTGGCTGCTCTTAACAGGTCTGACTCACTGCGTAGGAGGTTGTTCTTCTGATACAAATTACATTTAATATCTCTTTGACTCAACTCTCAAACAGATCCCAGCCACCATGACCATGTCTAACAAAACATGACAGACTCATGCTTCTTTCTTTCATATGTGGCTTCTTTTTAAGTGATTTTTTTTCTTCTTCTTGTATTATCAAACTGAAATGTGTGAATGCCAAAGTTCTTGGTGAATTGAACATCACTTTGATTATTCTCTCTGGAGAATGGCATTCTCTCTTGCTGCTTGCGACTTGGCCTATGTTGTTGCTTACACACCAGGTAGTACAATGCTAAATCCCGCTATACATTATCTAAGTGGCCTACTTTCGTAATAGCCCATCACATTTGTGGTTTGGACTAAACTTAATCAGAGGGTTATGGGCTTCAAGTGAACTGTTTGTTCCCACTCAGATTCAGTAGAGTGGCCCATTCAGACCCAAAATGGCTTTGAGCAGAGGAACTCTGTGAGCCATAGACTTTTACGAGTGGAAGACAAAACTCGTGATTTGTTAAAAGAACATTTGCAAAGGCAGTAAAGACACGTGTATTGTTAATGGGAACAAAACCACGTGAAGGTTGAAGGACGCACCAATTAGAGTTTAAGCTGACAAGTCAGCAGAGATGTCAAAGTCGTGGACAAGTCCACTTCCCACACAGCCTCAGCCGTCCTTTCGATCCTTTGGCTGACATATATTCTAAGGCTTATTTTTATATTGGGACCAAGACTGCTTGAGACAAGCTATGCCCCACGACTCTCCCGCTAGTGCTCTCTGGTCGCTTCACCTCTCCTTCTAGAGACCAACCAATCCCACCAACTCAGTTTTTCAGTTCACACCTCATTCTGCAATGCCCACCACTCCACCAATGAGTTGAGAAGAACCCAACTTCTTTTTTCACTGTTCAAAACTAGACTGGTCAAACCTCTGGGAATCCATCATATCTCTCTATCTTTTTCTGACCATACTCCTACACCAGAGATTTCTCATGGGTGCACAAATCTTGAAGGGGCCACCTTTTGTCACCAATCAGCTCTCTTTTCTCTTTCTTTATTTTAATCCTCCATAACATTAAACCTTTCTGGTTACTTATTAAAATGATCATTTTGTTGACACCATAGCTCTATTGATAGCTTCCAAAGGTGATCATAATGTTGAGGAAAACTGAAAGTAACTCTACCAAGGAGTACTAGTCATTAAAAACAAAATGGACAACCCCAGATGATTCTCTTTTGCGAACCTGTGAGTCCCTCTGTGTTATCCACCTGCCGGATGTTATGCAAAAGTAGTTATCTAAAACATAATTTCAAGCTAATCTCATAATAATGTCTGTTAAATAAAAGAATTTAGAAAAAGAGCTGATGATTTATTTAGTTTTGTCAGCTAGCTGCAATGGGAGGCATATTAAATCAGTAACAGGAAGACTTACTCATTGGTTGCTTTCCTTTGAGGTGTCACAGCCTCATTTAGTTTCTGCGTTACAATAGATTTTTTTTTGTTGGGTCCCAAAATGACTGAAATTGCCTCCTAATTTCCCACAGAGAGCACAAGGATTGATTCCGTTCCACGTCTGCTGATGACCCTTTCAGTTCAGTGATAACCATCCTTATTTCTTTTTTCTTCCAGATGAATCAGGAACCAGTCCTTTTGCGTTTCATCTGAGTCAAAAGCCTGCAAAAAGCGTTGAAATACAATCACGTATAATAAATCTCAGCCTAAAAAGATATATCTTACCTACGACTGGAAAAGGGATAAATCTATGAGATAAAAGGATAAATAAGGGAATCCTTCAAATGGTAAGTTTCAAAGTAAAAGTGTTATGGTATGATCTTGTCTGCCTTTTCTTCGAAAAAGCCAAGATTGTGGGTGTAACTGTTATGAAAAGATAAAAAGATTCGTGAGATCTTTCTTTCTTGTGACTTTTTCCTTCAACTAGGCTCCTGCTTTATGGCTTCTCTCTGCCAACAAAGAAAGAGAAAGGCCTCAACTTAAACGTGAAAATCCTAAAGCTATTTATACCCCTTTGTAGACACTAGACAGTCAGTCCCCATTCGGATTCTCACAACCAAATAGATTGGTTGCCTCGGCCATTCAGAATCACACTATCTTTTCATAAGATCAAACCCTTCCCCATCTTTGGACTTCATACTCTTGTCTTTCAGAATTCAATAGGCCATATGAGCTATCTACATGCATGCCTTCTCAGGAAAAGAACCATGCTTATAGTAAGAAGCTTCACCATCTTGCTTCTCACCGGCATAGCCGTTAAGTTAGCTTGCTGCTTCTCTAGCAGCATTTCTTCTTTGAAGGCGCTTCCTCTAGTAGGCCACTTGGAGTTTAAAGATGTTCATCACGCCTCCAGAGATTTTGGAAATCGATACCAGTTCATTCCTTTGGCGGTCTTACATCCCAAAGCGGTAAGCGACATCGCTTCAGCAATACGACACATCTGGATGATGGGACCTCATTCACAGCTTACAGTGGCAGCAAGAGGCCGTGGACATTCTCTCCAAGGCCAAGCACAAACAAGACATGGAATCGTTATACACATGGAATCACTTCATCCTCAAAAGCTTCAGGTCCATGGTGTGGATGCTCCTGCTCCATACGTTGATGTGTCTGGTGGTGAGCTGTGGATAAACATTTTGCGTGAGACCCTCAAGTACGGGCTTGCTCCAAGATCATGGACTGATTACCTACATTTAACTGTTGGTGGTACTCTGTCCAATGCTGGAATCAGCGGCCAGGCATTCCGACATGGACCACAAATCAGCAATGTTCATCAACTAGAGATTGTCACAGGTTAGTTCAGAGTACATTATATATATATATATATATATATATATATATAAACCATGATAACTTTTTGTAAGCATAGAGTACATGGTGACTACTACAAGTAAACTCAATAATGTCATGCCTACCGAATGCAGGGAAAGGCGAGATACTAAATTGTTCAGAGAGGCAGAATAGTGACTTATTTCACGGTGTTCTTGGTGGGTTAGGTCAGTTTGGGATCATAACACGGGCAAGAATAGCATTGGAGCCAGCACCAACAATGGTAAACAAGAAACTTAGTCGTGTTTAACATAACATGTATGGAAAAAAGAGTGTGATAAGTGATACAGCTATTTAAACTAATGGAACAGGTAAAATGGATGAGAGTATTGTACCTGGATTTTTCTGCATTTGTCAGGGATCAAGAGCGTCTGATTTCTGCAGATAACAAATTTGATTACGTAGAAGGATTTGTGATAGTAAACAGGACAGGGCTGCTGAACAGCTGGAGGTTATCATTCACCCCAGAGGATCCTCTAGAAGCCAGCCACCAATTCAAATCTGATGGGAAGACTCTGTATTGTCTGGAACTGGCCAAGTACTACTTCAAGCCAGAAAACAAAGAAGTAATAAACAAGGTGAGACAACAAACAGAATAGAAGCAATTTAGTCGAATTATTACATATTTGAATTGAATATAAAGACATGTATTTTGCTGTATCCAGGAAGTGAAAGAGACATTAAGAGACCTAAGCTTCATCTCGTCTACACTGTTTTCATCGGAGGTAACATATGAAGCATTCTTGGATAGAGTACATGTGTCTGAGATCAAACTAAGATCAAAAGGGCAATGGGAAGTTCCACATCCATGGCTAAATCTGCTGGTACCAAGGAGCAAAGTCAAAGAATTTGCAAAAGGAGTATTCGGAAACATCCTAACCGACACAAGCAATGGCCCAGTCATCGTGTACCCAGTGAACAAATCAAAGTAAAACAAACTTAAATTAAGAAAGAGCTTAGTTAGAGAGGGTTAAGAATTAACAGATAGAGGTGTGTGTGTACGCAGGTGGGACAATAGAACATCAGCAGTAACACCGGAAGAAGAGATATTCTACTTAGTGGCGATCTTAACATCGGCGACGACGGGAAAGGAAGGAGTGGAACAAATATTGAAGAGAAACAGACGGATAATAGAATTCAGTGAAGCAGAAGGGATAGGTTTGAAGCAATACTTACCACATTACACAACACGAGAGGAGTGGAGATCACATTTCGGTCCAAAGTGGGAAGAATTTGTGCGGAGAAAATCCAAGTATGATCCATTGGCAATACTTGCACCAGGCCAGAGAATTTTTGACAAAGCAGTTTCATCAAACTCATAAGATAAATTCTCTCTCGTCCCCAAGAATTAGGGTTTTAGTAGCTTAAAAGACACAGAAAAGTATAATACTATCGTGTATCAGGTCGTCTCTCTCTCTATCTCCGATTATAAAGCAAAGATTGTACATACTGATTCCGATGTGGATTATATCATCATCTTCTTTGTGTGTATATATATTTCGCGGCAATTGCTGCTGCTACTACAAAGTCACAGTCACAGTCATCTGGGCCTCTATTAATATGGGCTTAATTTACTCTTATTTTCAGGCCCAATTGATTCCAAAGTCAATTTTTACTGTTGTTGTAAATTAGTGGGCCATGACAGACCAAACTAGTCAAGATTCCAAGGCAGATTCAGGCCCACTGACTGGCAGATATGTGGAGATACCAAGAAAAACACATGATTCCAAGATATTGATATATTGTATGTTATATAACCTTCTAAAATATTGACATATTATATATTGACATATTACATATTCACATATTACATATCGACATATTACATATTACAATTCGAAGATATTGACATATTACATATTGTATGCACATGTTATAACCTTTTAAAATTAATATTTAATGTTATTTTTGATATTTTTATGATTTTATAGAATTCATTTGTCTTGGAAGAATAACACATTTTTCTACAAATTTTTGCGTTATAACCTTCTAAAAATAACATTTCACATCATTTTTTATTACTTATAGGAGATTATAGATTTAAGATGTTTTTACTAAATAAATCATTTACTTGCAAATTCGTAGGTTATAACCTTTTAAAAATAATATTTCATGTTATTTTTATAATTTTATGATTTTATAGATTTCACATGTTTTGGAAAAATAATTCATTTTTCTACAAATTTGTGACTTACAGCTTTCAAAAAATAATATTTCACATCATTTTTGATTACTTGTATGAGATTATAGATTTTGCATGTTTTACTAAATAACCCATTTTTTTCAAAATTCGTGTGTTAGAACTTTCTAAAAACAATATTTAATGTCATTTCTGATATTTTTAAGATTATATTGATTTCACATATTTTGGAAAAATAACTCATTTTCCTACAAATTTGTGAGTTATAACATTCTAAAAATAATATTTCACATTGAAATCATTTTTGATTATTTGTAGGAGACTATAGATTTTGCATGTTTTTAATAAATAACTCATTTTCTTGTATATTCGTGGGTTATAACATTTTAAAAATAATATTTCATGTCACTTTTGATATTTTTATGATTTTATATATTTTACATGTTTTGGAAAAATAACTCATTTTTCAACAAATTTGTGAGTTATATAGCCTTATGAAAATAACATTTCATATCATTTTTGATTACTTGAAAGAGATTCTAAATTTTGTATATTTTTACTAAATGACTCATTTTCTTGCAAATTTGTGGGTTATAACCTTCTAAAAATAATATTTCATGTCATTTTTGATATTTTTATGATTTTATAAATGTCACAAGTTTTGGAAAAATAATTTTTTTTCTACAAATTTGTGAGTTATATCCTTATAAAAATAATACTTTACAACATTTTTGATGACTTTTAGGACATTATAGATTTTGCAGGTTTTTACTAAATAACTCTTTTTCTTACAAATTCGTGGGTTATAACCTTCTAAAAATAATATTTTATGTCATTTTTGATGTTTTATGAGTTTATAGATTTCACATGTTTTGGAAAACTAACTCATTTTTCTACAAATTTGTAAGTTATAGCCTTCTTAAAATAAAATTTCACATCATTTTTGATTACTTGTAGGAGATTATAGATTTTGCAAGTTTTTACTAAATCACTCAATTTCATGCAAATTTGTGGGTTATAACCTTCTAAAAACAGTATTTAATGTCATTTTGATATTTTTATGATTTTATAGATTACACATTTTTTTAGAAAAATAACTCATTTTTCTACAAATTTATCACTTATTGCCTTCTAAAAATAACATTTAACATCATTTTTGATTACTTGTAGGAGATTATAGATTTTGCATGTTTTTACTAAATAACTCATTTTCTTGCATATTTGTGGGTTATAACCTTTTAAAAATAGTATTTCATGTCATTTTTGATATTTTTATGATTTTATAGATTTCACATATTTTGGAAAAATAACTCATTTTTCTACAAATTTCTGAGTTATAGCCTTTTAAAAATGACATTTCACATTATTTTTCATTATTTGTAGGAGATTATAGATTTGGCACGATTTTACTAAATAACTCATATTCTTGTAAAATCGTGGGTTATAACCTTCTGAAATAGTATTTCATGTCATTTTGATATTTTTTTGATTTTATAGATTTCACATATTTTGGAAAAAAGAACTCATTTTCCTACAAATTTGTGAGTTATAACCTTCTAAAAATAACATTTCACATCATTTTTGATTACTTGTAGGATATTATAGATTTTGCATGTTTTTACTAAATAAATCATTTTCTCGCATATTCGTGGGTTATAACCTTCTAAAAATAATATTTCATGTCATTTTTGATATTTTTATGATTTTATAGATTTCACATGTTTTGGAAAAATAACTCATTTTCTACAAATTTGTGAGTTATAGCCTTCTAAAAATAATATTTCACATCATTTTTAATTACTTGTAGGAAAATTATAGATTTTGCATGTTTTTACTAAATAATTCATTTTCTTGTAAATTCGTTGGTTATAACCTTCTAAAAATTAATATTTCGTGTCATTTTTGATATTTTTATGATTTTATAGATTTCACATGTTTTGTAAAAATTAACTCATATTTCTACAAATTTGTGAGTTATAGCCTACTAAAAATAACATTTCACATCAATTTTGATAACTTGTAGGAGATTATAGATTTTTCATGTTTTTACTAAATAACTCATTTTCTTGCATATTCGTGGATTATAACCTTCTAAAAATAATATTTCATGTTATTTTTGATATTTTTATGATTTTATAGATTTCACATGTCTTGGAAAAATAACTCATTTTTCTACAAATTTATGAGTTATATCCTTCCAAAAATAACATTTCACATCATTTTTTATTACTTGTAAGAGAAAATAAATTTTGTATGTTTTTACTAAATGACTCATTTTTTTGCAAATTTATGGGTTATAACCTTCTAAAAATAATATTTCATGTCATTTTTTATATTTTTATGATTTTATAGTTTTTACATGTTTTGGAAAATAACTCATTTTCTACAAATTTGTGAGTTATATCCTTCTAAAATAAATATTTTACATCATTTTTATTACTTTTCGGAAATTATAGATTTTGCATGTTTTTACTAAATAACTCATTTTCTTGAAAATTCGTGGGTTATAACCTTCTAAATATAAAATATTTATGTCATTTTTGATATTTTAATAATTTTATGAGTTTCACATGTTTTGGAAAAAATAACTCATTTTTCTACAAATTTGTGAGTTATAACCTTCTAAAAATAACATTTCACATCATTTTTGATTACTTGTAGGAGATTATACATTTTGCATGTTTTTACTAAATAAATCATTTTCTTGCATATTCGTGGGTTATAACCTTCTAAAAATATTTCAAATCATTTTTGATATTCTTATGATTTTATAGATTTCACATATTTTGCAAAAATAACTCATTCTTATACAAATTTGTGAGTTATAGCATTCTAAAAATAATATTTCATATCATTTTTGATTACTTAAAAGAGATTATAAATTTTATATGTTTTTACTATATGACTTTTTTCTTGCAAATTTGTAGGTTATAACCTTCCAAAAATAATATTTCATGTCATTTTTGATATTTTTATGATTTTATAGATTTCACATGTTTTGGAAAAATAACTCATTTTCTACAAATATGTGAGTTTTAGCCTTCTGAAAATAACATTTCACATTATTTTTGATTACTTGTAAGAGATTATAGATTTTGCATGTTTTTACTAAATAACTTATTTTCTTGCATCTGGGTTATAACCTTCTAAAAATATTATTTCATGTTATAATTGATATTTTTATGATTTTATAGATTTCACATGTTTTGTAAAAGTAACTCATTTTTCAACAAATTTATGAGTTATAGCCTTCTGAAAATAACATTTCACATCATTTTTTATTACTTGAAAGAGATTATAAATTTTGTATGTTTTTACTAAATGACTCATTTTCTTGCAAATTCTTGGGTTATAACCTTATAAAAATAGTATTTCATGTCATTTTGATATTTTTTATGATTTTATAGATTTTAGATGTTTTGGAAAATAATTCATTTTTCTACAAATTTGTGAGTTATAGCCTTCAAAAAATAACATTTTACATCATTTTCGATAATTCATTTTTCNCTTGTAAGAGACTATAGATTTTGCATGTTTTTACTAAATAACTCATTTTCTTGCAAATTCATGGGTTATAACCTTCTAAAAATAATATTTCATGTCCTTTTTGATATTTTTATGATTTTATAGTATTCACATGTTTTGGAAAAATAACTCATTTTCTACAAATTTGTGAGTTATAACCTTCTAAAATAAATATTTCACATCATTTTTAGTTACTTTTAGGAAATTATAAACTCCGCATGTTTTTACTAAATAACTTATTTTTTTGCAAATTCGTGGGTTATAACCTTCTAAAAATAATATTTCGTGTCATTTTTGATAATTTTGTGATTTTATAGATTTCACATGTTTTGGAAAAGTAACTCATTTACTACAAATTTGTGAGTTATAGCTTTCTAAAAATAATATTTCACATCATTTTTAATTACTTGTAGGAAAATTATAGATTTTGTATGTTTTTACTAAATAACTCATTTTCTTGCAAATTCGTGGGTTATAACCTTCTAAAAATAATACTTCGTGTCATTTTTGATATTTTTATGATTTTACAAATTTCACATGTTTTGAAAAAATAACTCTTTTTCTACAAATTTGTGAGTTATAGCCTTCTAAAAATTACCTTTCACATCATTTTTGATTACTTGAAGGAGATTATAAATTTTGTATGTTTTTACTAAATAATTCATATTCTTGCAAATTAATGTGTTATATCCTACTAAAAATAATATTTCATGTCATTTTTGGTATTTGTATGATTTTATAGATATCACATGTTTTGGAAAAATAACTCATTTTCTACAAATTTGTGAGTTATAGCCTTCTAAAAGAAATATTTCACATCATTTCTGATTACTTTTAGGAAATTATAGATTTTGCATGTTTTTACTAAATAACTCATTTTCTTGCAAATTCGTGGGTTATAACCTTCTAAATATAAAATATTTATGTTATTTTTGATATTTTTATGATTTTTTAAATTTCACACGTTATTGAAAAATAACTCATTTTTCTACAAATTTGTGAGTTATAACCTTCTGAAAATTACCTTTCACTTCATTTTTTATTACTTGAAGTAGATTATAAATTTATATGTTTTTACTAAATAACACATATTCTTGCAGATTCATAGGTTATAACCTTCTAAAAATAAAATTTCATGTCATTTTTGATATTTTTATGATTTTATAGATTTCACGTGTTTTGGAAAAAATAACTCATTTTTCTACAAATTTGTGAGTTATAACCTTCTGAAAATTACCTTTCACATCATTTTTGATTACTTGAAGGAGATTATAAATTTTATATGTTTTTACTAAATAACTCATATTCTTGCAATTCATGGGTTATAACCTTTTAAAAATAATATTTCATGTCATTTTTGATATTTTTATGAATTTATAGATTTCACATGTTTCGGAAAAATAACTCATTTTCTACAAATTTGTGAGTTATACCCTACGGAAATATCAAGTTTTCGATATATTTTTTATATAATGAAATTTAT
>OVBA01000545.1:0-63049 GCA_900406435.1 Lepidium aucheri | reverse complement strand
TATCCTCTAGATTCATTCTCAATTTCATTGTTTATCTCATTTGAAAGTTTGTACTCTGTTTTATGGTTGTTTCTCTGTTCTTGATTGATCTTACTCTGTTTTATTTTGTCATCTAGTGTAGTTTGTCCTACTAGCCAATTTAAGAGCTCCACTAGAAATTACAACTTACCTTTGTGACAGATTGGTAGGTTGCTGAACTAGAACTAGGTATCCAGATAGGTTGTTTGCATGCTTTCTCTGAGTATTGGTTCGACATCCACTCTACTTACCACTACCCTATGATGATTTGATAGCTTAGAGACCGAAAAACCTTGTTATCAGTCATCCGACTTCTCTTCAGGTTGGCAGAATCTTCCAAGACGAGACATTTTGCCGAGTCGAATATTTTATCCGAGTTGAAGATTTAGTACTTGCAACCAGGTTGTTCTTTTGTATTCGACCCGATGTTTTCAGTAGACCAAAGTAGGATTTTGGATCCACCTCCAAAAAATTGTCTCCTCTAGACTCAAAAAATTTTAGTGCCGAATTTTGGAGTCGGAAAGGTTTTTTCATCTTCTTGAATCTTCGGTACACGTGTTAGTGTTCAAGTAGACTAGCCCAACAGTCGCCTTGGTTTTACGCGAATTATCATTATTACTGTGTGGCGTCGCTTCGATTACTACTCACTCAGTTATAATTACTGTTTCACGTTGTTTCGAATTTCAGTAATTCCCTATAAATACTGTTCTTCCTCTTCTTTCACTATTTACTTTTCATCTGTGCAATCTTACTTTAACGACTTCCAAATTCTTCTGTCTTCAAGCTTTTTCAAATTTTTCTAATTTCTTTTTCTTCATTCTTCTTTGAAAAATGGGTTTTGATAATTTTAACCTTCTTAACGTTGAAGCTGGTGTCAATTCTACACTCGAGGATTTTAATGCTTGATCTTCTAGAGGTTCTTCTAGGGTTTCTGAACCCTTAGCTGCTTCAACTCGGGACATTGTTGAAGTCCCTTCAAGGTGTGGCCGTGGAGATTCGTGCCCTACAAAAAAGGCGAGGGCTGATGCGCCGCTAAGGATCGGTTCTCCAAGAGGAGGTAGTAGGAGTGGTTCCGTGAGTGCTTCTCGTGGAAGGGGTAAGGGTACCCCTGACTTCCGATTTACCCACACCCACACTAGGCCGCATTCAATTTTGGACTTACGATCTGAATGCACTAGCTTAATGAGCCAGATTAGGACTTCACTGGAGTGTCTTCCCTCCCCAGATCAGATGAAGAATCGCGAGGAGTATGAAGAGGCTTTGTAGTTGCTGTTTCAGGTTCTTATTGATTTTTGATTGTCACTTTATCTTTACTGTCTTGCTTCTGACTTCTGACTTGTTATTTTCTCGATGTCGTTGCATTTTTTGCTTGCTTGAACAGCATCATGTTAGAACGGGAGATGTCTGTTACCAACTCAGAAAGCGGTTCTTGGCGGGGCACGTCCAGCCGGGCTGCTGGAAAGATCTTGAAGTGGTTGAACTTTGGTCCAAGCTCTCTAAGGCTAGAAGGAACTCGTTCACGTCAAGGACGGGTTGAAGCTTGAGTGTGAGAACGTCCTCAAGTTGATTGTACGCAACGAGGCTTTGTCTGAGTCACTTAAGTGTTGTGACTCTGATCGTGTGCCACTTTCAAGTTTGCTGAGAAAGCAAGCGAGGATGTTCTAAAGCTGCGTGCCGAGTTGGACACTATGAGGGGGATTTTGATTCTCAACTGCGTCAAAACTTGACTATTGAGAGTTTGAAGATCTTTGAGGTCCTTCGTGAATGACTTTCTGACTGTTTTGTCCGAATTACTGCTCGGTTCAATGATCTTGACAGGAACCTTGAGGCCCGTTTGTTATATTCCCAATTTATTGGGTCGACAAATGTTCTCCAATTTCTTTCTAACTGTGGAGTCGACATCCGTCCTACGGTCATCGACTTAATAACTGCCAGATTCAACGAGTTCAAGAAACTCGTTGATAAGGAGAGCTTGACGCTGCTGCTTTTGGGGGACCTGATCGTCCCTGTTTTTGAAGTTTGAGAAGCCTCCAATGCTGGTGAAAGTGGACTCCCATAAGTACCATAATTTCTCTTGGCTTTCTTGTAGTCTTCTTTTTTGTAATCACCGCTTAGCTTCTTCAAAAGTCGCACATGCTTTTGTACTCGGTGCTTTTTTTTGTAAATATATTTCCTGTATAAGTGAAATGAAGTTTGACATTTGATTAGGAATGAAAAATTCATTTAATTGATTGACTCGTCAGTTTATGAATTCTGGTTCCCGAGATCCTTTTCTTGTTTTTTGCGCATTTATTTAAGTTTCTTATCGCGTTTAGAGAGTTTGATCTCGTTTTAGCTTAGGAAGAGAACTTTTCCGTTATGCGGCTTTTAAAGCAGAGGTTTTAGGACCGAGTTTAAGTTAAAAGAAGTTTGGACTCGGAAAACATATTTGTAAAACTTTTATTTTAAGGAATTTTTGATTATCTGTACAGAAGTCATATTCTATCTATGTTTGAGACTTTTCATCTCGTAATTTTGTGCAAAGCTACGCTTTATCGTTAAGTGAGATTTCAATCTCGCCAAATATGTATAAAGCTATGCTTTTTCTTAAGACGAGAATTGATCTCGTTAATATGTACGAAACTATGTTCCTTCGTTTTGTGAGAAGTTAATCTCATTATGTCTACACAAAGCAATGCTTTGTCTTTTGACAAGAGTTAATCTCGTAAATCTGTGCGGAACTATGTTCCGTCGATTTGTGAGAAGTTAATCTCATTACATCTTCACAAACCTACACTTTGTCTTTTGACGATAGCTGATCTCATAGATCTGTACAGAACTATGTTCTGTCGTTTGGGTGAGATTTCAATCTCAAAAGAATTACACAAGCTTACACATTGTGTTTTCTGCGAGAATTAGATTCATGTCAATGTTATGAGATCTTAGTCTCATAATAGTCAAGTATTGTATAAGTTTCCCGAGATTGAGTTCGGGGAGTTTAGAACTACGTTTAAAGATTGAGGCCTTAGTCAAAGACTTCCGAGATTGAACTTTGTAAAATTAAGTTTTGTGAGATTGAGCTTGACGAGTATAGAACTCGGCATTTGAGATAAAGACTAGGCCTTAGTCATACATTCTCGAGATTAGAGTCGGTGAAGTTTCTGTGATTTGGAAAAGTTTTTCGAGGTTGGGTTCGGCAAAATTTTAAGACTCGGATGAAAGGTAAATTACTTTTGGTTTTGCGAGAATTTATCTCGACTTGTGACTTTGGAGGATATGGGGTTTAACCAATTATTATTTTTAGATGTCGACTAGGGACAAATAAAGTTTTTATAGAGTTCTAGCTGGACCCAAAGGCTACCTACATACCCCAAAGGGATGAAGCCAAGACGTAGTTCTTATTACATAATTACAGAGATGCATTAAGTGACGCATCTAATTCGCCGAGATGACGAGCCTTTAGAAACAGTATCGCTTTAAGTTGATGGAGTTCCAACTTCAAGGAATCGGTACTCGTTCCATTTTAGCAATCTTGTAGACTCCTGGCTTTACAACTTTAAAGATAATGTATGGTCCTCCTCAATTTGCATCGCATTTGCTGGCATTGAGTTCAGCCATGTTCTCGAACACTTTTTGGAGTACAAGGTCTCCTACTGCAAAGTGTCGTCTGCGTACTTTCTTATTGTAGTACTTTGCAGCTTGTTGTTGATAGTTTTGTACTCAAAGAAGTGCCTCGTCGCATTCTTCTTCTAAGTCGCCAATGCTATTTTCCATAGCATTGTTGTTAGCATCTTTATTCTCAGGAAGACGTTCCTGGCGTTGAGTTGGCATAGCTATATTGGCTAGAGCCATTATTTCCATTCTGTGAGAAAGAGAGAATGGAGTTCGTCCGGTTGATCAGTAAGGTGTGGTCCAATATGACCATAATACTCCCTCGAACTGGGAAGCCCAACTTCCTTTCTTTTTGAGAGAGTCGCTTCTTTAGACCATCGAGGATCTGTTTATTCGTGACCTCAGCTTGGCCGTTTCCTTGTGTGTTTTGCGGCGTTGATTTGTTTATGTGGATATTCTATCTGGCGTAAAAGTTGGTGAATTTGTCGTGATGAATTGAGATCCGTTATTAATTACAATTTCGTATGGTAGACCATGTCGGCAAATGATATTCTTCCACACGAATTTAATCACGTCTTTATCCTTGATCTGAGAATAAGCTTTTGCTTTGACCCACTTTGAGAAGTAGTCGATCATAACGAGCATGATCCTCTTTTGTCGTTATGACGGTAATGGCCCGACTATATCCATTGCCTATCGCATAAAAGGATAAAGCATGATTGCCAATGTTAGCTCCTCGGTTGAAGCATGAATGATGTGTTCGTGTTTCTGGCACTTGTCACACTTAGCGGTGTATTCAGTGCAATCTTTTGCCATAGTAGGCCAATAGTAGCCTAGTGTTCTTATCTTCTGAATGATTGTTCTTCCACTATTATGGTTTCCTCCCGCTCCAACATGTGTCTTTTTAATGATCTCGTCGACCTCTTCACTGTGAACGCAAGTGAGTAATACCCCATTTGTGCTTCTTCGGTAAAGTATTTTGCTGACTTCGGCGTAAAAATCACACTTGGCTTTTAATCAGTGGGCTGGGCATTTGTCTTCTGGTGTTTTGCCGTCTAGAATGTAAGCGAGGATTTTATCTCGCCAATCCACCTTTTGTTTGTCGTTTTGTTTGGTGTCTGCCATCTCATAATCTGATCCTTCTCTGATTTCATTTATAGCCGCAACGAGTTCTATATCTCTTTTTTGTAGGCTTATACTTGTGCGATCTATGCTTTCCACTGAGATGATTTATCTTTGGATAGGATCTGTTGTGGACGCTAGAGCTACTGGGCGTTGGCAGATGTGTTCTCGGACCTTGAGATTTTGTTGATCCTAAATCTCAATTCCTTGGCCAACTCCTTTACCACGTAAAGGTAAGCTTCCATTTGATCATTCTTCGTGTCGTAACCTCCGTTAACTTGATTAACAACAAGTTGGGATTCGCAATAGCAATCGATATTGGTAGCTCTGACTTCCTTAGCCAGTTTAATTCCCGCAATTAGAGCCTCGTACTCTGCCTCGTGGTTTAAAGATGGGAATGCAAGTTGGAATTACTATTCTAAGACTTCTCCCATAGGGATCTCGAGTCAGATGCCCACTTCTGAGCCGTGTTGACATCAAGATCCATCCACATATATCTTTTACGTTTGATCCTTTTCCAATTCTAGAGGTTCTAGATCCAAAGATAGCTTGATTATGAAATTAGCTAAAACTTGTGACTTCGCACTTGTGCGTCCTTTGAACTCGATGTCATACTTGCTCCATTTGATTGCCCACTTCGTCAGTCGCCATGACTGGTTAGGACTATGCAGTATTGTTCTCAGTGGATGATTCGCTAACACTATAACAACTATACTGGAAGTAAGGTCGCAACTTCCTTGCTGAAGTAACTACCGCTAGTGCGAGCTTCTTTGTATTCGGGTATCTATATTCGGCTCTAATGACGTGTTGATATAGAAGATCGGGTACTGAGTTCCTCTATCATCTCAAACTAGTACACCACTAACTGCCGAGGTAGAGACCGCGATGTATAAATACATTAGTTCTTTGTTTTCTGGTTTTGTCCCACTTGAGATCTTTGTTTCCACGCAACAAGTTGTAGAATGGAAGACACTTGTCGGTTGAACGCAATATAAAGCGGTTCAGGGTGGCTATTCGGCCGGTTAGCCTTTTTACTTCTCGTTTATTCTTTGGAGAAGGCAGTTCTTGGATTGCCGTGACCTGCTTTGGATTAGCTTCGATTCCTCTTTGAGTGACTATATATCTGAGGAATTCTCCTGATGTAACCCCAAAAGTTCCTTTTTGCTTGGTTGAGCTTCATCTGGTATTCGTTCAGAGTCTTGAAGCAATGAGCTAAATGATCGATATGATCTTCTGCGTTTAGTGACTTGACTAGCATATCGTCTATATATAGTTCCATTGTTTTGTCGAGTTGGTCGGCAAACACTTTGTTCACGAGGCGCTGGTAGGTAGCTCCAATGTTCTTCAGTCCGAATGACATTCCTTTGTAACAATAAGTGCCATTACCCATGATGAAAAAAGCCTTCTCCATGTCGTCGGGATGTATCCAAATCTGATTTTATCCCAAGAAAACATTCATGAATAAAAGAAGTTTGTTTCTAACTGTTGCTTTGACGATTCGATCGATATTCGACAATGTGTAGCTGTCTTTTGGACATGCTTTGTTGAGATCAGTAAAGTCTACGCAGACTCCCTATTTTCCATTATTCTTCGTAATGACTACCAGATTGGCTAGACATTCAAAATATTGAACTTTGGTTATAGATCCGATTTCAATTAGCTTTTTGACATCTTCAATTACGGCCTTTGTTCTTTCTGGCCCAAGCTTTCTTCTCTTCTCTTTAATCGGCTTATATGTTGGTCGACATTTACCTATGACTTGTGATTGCCGAGTTGATTCCAGGCATGTCACTTGGTGCCTATGCGAATATCGTAACATTCTCTTCAAGGAGTCGAATCAGCTTCTCTTTGATTGGCTTTCCTAAGTCCATGCCGATGTTTACACATTTTGTTGGGTCGGCCAAATCGATGTTGATGAGTTCAACAGTCCATTGGTTTGGCTTTCGGAAGCAGGTGGTTCAGCTAGTACCCTACTTTCTACTAATGCTGCGATCATACATGATTTGTTCCTTAACTTCAACTCAGCGATGAAGCAAGTGATAGCCATCTTCTGATCTCCTTTGAGTGTATAAAATCCTTCGTTTGTTAGGATTTTAACACATTGATGATAGCTTGAGGGCATGCCTTTAATCGTGTGTTCCAAGGTGTTCATAGGATCGTGTTGTAGACTGGTGGCTTATCTACCACAAGTAGTTTGATCCATCTCATAATTCTAGCAACTCGGACTACTAGCTTTACCGTGCCGATTGTATTGATTGTGCTTCCATCAAATGCAGTCAAGGTCATATCCACGCGTTTGAGCTGAACATCTAGCAGTGCCATCTTTTCCAAAGTCTCTTTGAATGTAAGATTTATTGAACTCCCAATACCAATGAGAATTCGTGAAACATCATAGTCGGCAACTCGGAGTTTGACGACTATGGGGTCATTATGTGGGAACCTGACTCCTTTGACATTTTCGGTGGTGAAAGTGATCACTGAATCCTAAACGTGCATGCACTCCCTGAGGGGGTCCTGGTAAATGAGGCAACAACCTTTCATTTGTATTTCTGGATTGAACAAATAGTGTCATCACAAAACTATTATTCGCCCATGATTACACCGACAATAACTCGTTGATCACCAGATCCGTCATCGTCTCCTACTGAATTTTGCCGCTTAGTTGCTTCTGAGGTGTCATCCTTTAGATTTGCCGATTTGAAAGTAGCTTCATGTAGTTCAGCTTCCTTCCGCTTTTGTGCTTTGTTCCTCTGGGTTTCCTCTTCCGAAACCTCCAACTCTCCCTTGCTAAATTTTTCACCAAGGAATTCTTGCAGTTGTTTGCACTTTGCGGTCAAATGACCTGCTTTTTTGTGGAACCCGCAATACTCGTTCTGGTTGTAGGTGTTGTTGAATAACTTATCACGAGAGCTGTTACTCTCCCTAACTTAGAAAATGGTTGCTGAGTTTGCTTTCCCTCTATTGTGTTGTCTCGGCTCGTAGTGCCCTTCTCTCGGCTCTTTAGTTGTCAAGTTCTGTTGTGTATCTTGATTCTACGAGAGGACTTGTTTTTCCTCTATGTACTCTGCATGTCTCCCCACTTTCGAAAGGGCATCGGAGATCATATTGGGCCTGTTGACGAAAAAATCCCGCTTAAGTGCCTCATCGGTAACTATTCCAGTTCAGAGGGCTTGAATAGCCATGTCGTCACTGACTTTGGATTTTTTCAAGATCTTTTTGAAGAGTCTGAGATATGACTTCAAAGGCTCGTCAAAGCCTTGCCATAAGGATCTCAACTCAGCTTTTGAGGTGTCCTGATTGGCGAATGAGGCGTACTACTTTATAAACAACTCGAAAAGTTGGTTGAAGCTTTTGATTGACCCGGCTGACAGCTTGGAGAACCATACCAAGGCATCCCTGATGTGATCAGGTTTTAACCCTAAGCTATCTACTACAAGTGCACAGCAAATCGAGTAGTAATCTAGGGATCGTATCCACAAGGACCAAGTTATCACACTATCAATTCTGAAACTAAACTAGAGCTAAGACGAATATAAGATTGGTTGTAAGCTGAATTAAAACAAAACTAACGATTAACAATAAATGGATTAAAACACCAAGCTTAGGAATTTCTTCGGGAAACTAAGGAATTTGAACCAGGAAACTATTCAAGCAAAATTCATTCAACAATCTCAGCTCAGACATAAATTTATAACCAATCCACTATCCTGGTATCAATTACTATATCCAGCATCCTAGTGATCCTAACTATCGTTGGTACCAAGAGGCTAATATGAATTATTGAGGGGTATTGATTGCTCACCTAAGGAGGATCAAATTTCTAATAAGCTTTTGGAATGTTAGGTAATCTATGATTATAGATTAGTTAGGTACTCTAATCTAAGCATTAAGAGTATCGATTAGGTCGAGAACACATCAAGCAATTCCTATTTATTCCTAACTTATCAATTCCCTGCAACATTAGAAAATCCTAAATTTGATTTGGGGAACTACTCAGACATGATGAAGAAGATCATATTGCAAAACACAATGAAAAACATAAAAATAAATTGTATTGAAATAAGAGGGTTAAGAACTATTCTCCAAATGTGTAAGGATCGAAATCTCTTTCCCAAAAACTCAAACACAGGTTGTTCTGACATAATAATCGTCATCCTAAAATATAATAAGAATTGGTCTTATATAGGTTCTAAAAACGCGGGTGCAAAATAGGAAAAATTAGTTTTTCTCCTTGTCAGGTTCGATGATCGATTGATCAAGGGTGATGATCAATCGATCAAGGTTAAATGCTCGATCTCCAAAAGGTCTTGGTAGATCAACAAATCGAGCGTATCTTTTGCTGAACATCGAGGATCGATCAAGTGTGTGTATCGATCGATCACTGCTTTATGGCTGAAATTACAAAATTGCTCTAATTCATCTTTCACCAAGCTTTGAGGGCATAATCCAAATTTAACCTATTTTTCACCTCAAAAGACTCTATAAGGCAAACAAACATTCTGAAAACATAAGAATTAATGAGCTTAAAACCGAAAAAAATAAGGTATATCAATTCCTCTCGATTTAGCTTCTTGCTTGTCCTCAAGCAAAGAAACAAAAGATTAAAAGAAAGACTCAATTCCAAATAACTCATTCGTCATCAGGGCACTGCATATGAATCACATAGTAAACCACACAACACTTACCTGTCAGGATCGAGACCACCTTGTACTTTCTCCAGACTTTGACAATTACCCAAGCTAAACTCCACAATGCAAGCAAGTAATCCAAATTCACCATATCGACTTCCTAAAGCTTCTTAAGTGCGGTCTCATCGAGGGAATATCGATCAAAGGACACATGGATTCTTTTCCAGCCATAATCTGAACACAAAGACTATCTTCATATGGTTTCTTTCCTCTCTTTTTATTCACCTTGCAGCCGATTTTTCCTAGTTACCTAAGGTATCATTTTATTTTTTTTATCGACTCCACAACCAATTTCTCTCTACTTACCTAGGGTATCATTTTTTTTATTGGTTGTCCAACCAGATATTTCCCTACTTACCTAGGGTATAATTTTATTTTTTTACTGGTGGTTCTTTAGCAACTCAAAGAATAAAGACAAAAAGTGGCTTCATTGGACCCAACTGTTCGATCCTTAGCCAAGTTTAACGTTACTTCAACTTTGTTTTATACTTACTTTAGAATATAAACACTCGAGGCTAATAAGAGAGGGGAACTATACTCACACAGATAAGTCTCTCATGACTAAAAAGAGGAATCCGATCCGATGCATACCAATCCTCTTGACGAGAAAATTAAGTCAAGTTACGGGTGAAGCGGACACAAGATCCCTTGAAAACCGACATAGATATAGGTGGTACTAAAGTAGTGTCAAGCCTCTAGGTTTTCCAATAATCAATCGATCCCTGACAAACAAACATTGATAGTACTGACATGCAACAATCCTCAAAAATCATAGTTCTAAGCGGTCGGATTTTAAACAT
Organism: Lepidium aucheri; assembly: GCA_900406435.1. NCBI lineage: Eukaryota > Viridiplantae > Streptophyta > Magnoliopsida > Brassicales > Brassicaceae > Lepidium > Lepidium aucheri. The sequence goes on along the minus strand of OVBA01000545.1, from coordinate 52,830 downwards.
CAAAAAGACAACAAGTAATCAAAAAGTGCATTAGTAACAATGAGCATCCTCCCACAGACTTAATTCACATCAGCCTAGTGTGAGAACAAGAGTGGAACAGAATGTCCCACATAAAAAGAACAAAAATCAGGAGTAATGAAGTTAGGGAATGAAAACGGTGAACCTGTACCCATGATCGATTGATCACGCCTTTGAGCGATCAATCAAGGGTTGTGCAAGCTGTTGACCGATCGAGGATACATCTACCAATCGATCGCATGAATCATGGAATCGCTAATCGATCAATCTGGTGGTCTTGGTCGATCGTTCAATCGTGTGCGCACCTATTTGGTATCCATGATCGATCGATCGTTTGACTGATCGATCAATCTCTTTCTGATTTTCTGAAACCAAACAAAACAAAACAGCAAAAACCAAAACAAAAGAATGCAAAATGAAGTCTGAAAACTTACTAGTGGGTTGCCTCCCACTCACCGCTTGTTTAAAGTCATTAGCTTGACTTGAAGGCCTTTAGTTTAGTGGAACATTAGTCAAGGGAATGGAAGTTTCCATGGCTATGTCCATATCGGCAAAGTAATGCTTCAAATGTTGGCCATTCACAACAAACTCGTATCCCTTTCCATCGAACAATACTACAGCACCATAGGGGCGCACTTCCTTGATGGTGAAAGACCCTGACCACCTTGACCTAAGCTTTCCAGAAAAAAGTTTCAAACGAGAATTAAACAAAAGGACTAAATCATTAGGAGAAAAACTTCTATGAAGGATATGCTTATCATGTGCTGCCTTAGTCCTTTCTTTGTAGATCCTCGTATTGTCATAAGCCAAGTGTCTGATCTCTTCTAACTCATGTAGCTGCAAGGTCCTTCGTTCTGCTGCTGGTTTGATATCATAGTTCAAATGCTTTATAGTCCAATTTGCCTTGTACTCGAGCTCAACTGTAAGGTGACAAGACTTCCCATAGACCAAATGGAACGGAGTTGTACCCAAAGAAGTTTTGTAAGCTGTCCTATATGTCCAAAGAGCTTCATCGACTTTCAAAGACCAATTCTTCCTCGTCGAACAAATAGTTTTTTGTAGAATGCTCTTGATCTCTCGGTTTGAAACTTCAACCTGTCCACTTGGCTGAGGATGATATGGTGTAGCCACTTTATGATGAACTCCATACTTCTTTAGAAGACCATTGAATGTCTTGTTTATGAAGTGAGAACCACCATCCCTAATAACAACTTGCGGAACACCAAACATANACCAAACCTAGGGGAAATAACATGCTTGAACATCTTCAGTACAACCTTAGCATCATTTGTTGGGCTGGCCAGCGCCTTTACCCATTTGGAAACATAATTGAATGCTACAAGTATGTACTGATTCCCTAAAGAACTCGGAAATGGTCCCATGAAGTCAACTCCCCAAACATTAAAGACTTTGACTTCGAGTATGAAGTTTTGAGGCATCTCATTCCTCTTGCTAATGTTCCCTTGTCTTTGACATGAATCACACTTTGAGATAAAAGCATGAGCATCCTTGAACATAGTTGGCCACCAAAAACCAGCCTGTAGTACTTTCAAAACTGTCTTGAAGGTTGCAAAGTGTCCTGCATAAGAACCATGACAATGAAACAGACTTCCTGAAACATCATCCTTGGTTACACATCGTCTGAAAATCCCATCAGCACACTGCTTGTAAAGATAAGATGCATCCCAATAGTAGTGTCTGATGTCACGAAGGAACTTCTTCTTCCTATAACCGTGACACTCAAGAGGCTCAACATCTGCAGCCAAGTAGTTAGCTATCTCATCAAACCACGGTGTACCTAGAACTCGCAGAATCTGAGCAGAGGGATGAGCTGGTCTCATTGTGGTATGAATAGAATAGACCTGTTCTTCTCACCAACTTTCATCCAAAGGTACATTGTCTTTTACCCAAAGCCTTTACAAGTGATCAGCCACTCTATTCTCTATACCTCGTTTGTCTTGGATCTCAAGATCGAACTCCTGAAGGAGGAAAACCCATCAAAGAAGTCTAGGTTTCACATCCTTCTTGGAGAGTAGGTACTTCAATGCTCCATGATCCGTGTGAAAAATCAGCTTAGAACCAACCAGAGTATAGAGCTATGAGGAAGCTCACAGATGAACTCATATGGCTAAAGAAATTTCTCAAGGATATGGGAGTAGAAACTCAAGAACCAATCACAATGCAATGTGATAACTAAGCAGCCATTCGCATTGCATCTAACTCGGTGTATCATGAGAGAACCAAGCACATTGATATGGATTGTCATAAGGTTCGAGAGAAGGTGGAACAAGAAGTAATCTTACCATGTTACACAAGAAGCTTAGATCAATTGGCGGATATCTTCACCAAGGCTGCAAGTACAAAAGTGTGTGAGTTTGTATACTCAAAGGTTGGGCTAATTGAGATGCCCAAACCGTGACAGTGATGTTAGAAAACAAAAGACGGAAAGAAGTAAAGACAATGAAAACAAAGAACAGGTTAAAAGAATTGTAGAGATGAAGATGAATCTCCTGAGTTTGAGCGAAGAACTCTCCTAATTCTGTGAAGAAATCCAAGAAGATCTCGACTGCAACTTTAGCTCTGCACTCGTGATTCACGAGTTGAAATCTCGAAGAAGAGAGTCTTGTTATTTTTAACAAAAATAGAGAGAGGAAGCGATAATCTGATTCAAGTTTCCTATCTCATATTTATAGGCTCTCATGTTGCTTCCTCAGCAAGTTATTTCTGAAAATCCTTATCCAAATATTTTCTTATCTCAAGTGGATCTTACTGTTTGCGTTTCTAACAAACTTTCAATCTGTAAAACGAAATACATAGCACATTCATGATATGATATATCTTATACATTTTATACATCTTCAATTTGTTAAACACTTCCAACAATCTCCACCTTGCTTTCCAAATTGAGGCAACAACATTAATGATGTTTCCAAATTGAGGCAACAACATTATTGTTTGTGTTTCTAACAAACTTTTAATCTGTAAAACAAAATACATAGCACATTCATGACATGATATATTATATGTTTTATACATCTTCAATTTGTTAAACACTTCCAACAATCTCCACCTTCTTATTCAACGCTTTTTTTTTCTTCTGCAAACTTACGTATTACCATACATTTCATATAATAGCTCAAAGTTTACAAAGTTTCTATGCTATCAGAAATGAACAAACACGTATCTACAAACATCTGATCTTTTTTTTGATGTTTATACACTAAGTTCTATTCTCAGAGTCTTGGCTGCAACAAGCGTAAAGGTATTTCATTGTTTGACCTTTTGAACCTGCAATCCAACTGAATAGATTACTAGGTAAGGAGCCTGAAATACCTTCAAACTTCAGCCTTTCTCAAACCCATTTGAATGGTTGTGTCCAGGGCTAAGCGTCCACACAAAGGTTTAGTCATAGGATCAGCTATGTTGCTTCCTGATCTCACAAATTCTAGAGATATAACCCCAGTTTCAATGAAAATTCTAATAACCTTTATCTGAAACGTATATGTCTTTTCTTTCTGTTAAACAGCTTATTCATTGCCACTGCAATAACTTCTTGGGAATCACATCTCATAGAGATTGAAGAACATATTTTTCTTATCATTTGTAGATCAGGTAACACACTTCTCAACCATTCTGCATCTTAGCCAGCTAATTCCGGAGCCACTAATTCTGACTCCATAGTTGATCTTGCAATGCAGGTCTGCTTCTTTGATTTCCAAGAAACGGCTCCTCCACCTATTGTAAGATAAATCCGCTTGTGGAGTTTATCTCACCATTGTTCGTGATCCAGTTGGTATCACAATAACCTTCCACTGTACAAGACGATCCATCATAATAGAACTTATAGTTAATTGTACCTTTTAGATATCTCAATAACCTGTCAATTGCTATCCACTGCTCATTTCTGGGATTCTAAGTGTACCTACTCAATCTATTTACATCGTATGCTATGTCAGGCCTAGAAAAATTCATCAAGTACATGATGCTTCCAATGATTTTTGCATATTCATTCTGCTTCACGATTTCTCTTTCATTCTTATGAAGATGCATAGAAGTATCATATGGTGATTTAGCAATGGGTTTTTTCCAGTAACCAAGCTTTTCAATATTCTTTCAATATAGTGAGACTGACTCAGTGAGTATCCTTTCTCCATCCTCTCTAATTTTATTCCAAGAATCACATCTACTTCTTTCAAGTCTTTCATACTAAAATTAGAACTCAAAAACTGTTTAGTTTCAGTTATGATCTCCAAGGATGTTCCTAGTAACATCATATCATCAACATACAAACAAATAATGATATAGTCTGAATATACAGACTTGCTGAAGATGCATGAATCTCCACTATTTAACTTGAATCCATCTTCTTTGAGTGTTGAGCTAAACTTTTCAAACCACTGCTTTGGTGCTTGCTTGAGACCGTAGAGGAAATTTTTCAATTTGCAGACCTTATTTTCTTGTCCATTCACAATGAAACCTTCAGGCTACATCATGTATATGTCTTCTTTTAAATCTCCATTCAAAAACATTGTCTTGACATTCATTTGGTGAATGATCAGATTCTGAGAAGATGCCAATGCTATCATCAATCTAATGGAAGCAATGTTAGTTACTGGTGCATATGTATCAAAGAAGTCTATGCCAAATTTTTGCGAGAACCCTTGAACCACCAATCTGGCCTTATACTTATCTATTGATCCATCAGCTTTCATTTTCTTCTTGAGAATCCACTTGCACCTTAAGGCTTTACATCCAGAAGGCAAGTCTACTAGTTCCCATGTATGATTTGATATGACTGATTCATATTCATCATTCATTGCTTCCTTCCAAAGCCAAGCATCCAAAGAATGCATTGCTTCTGCAAAAGTGTTGGGGTTATCGTCTATAAGGAAAGTGAACACGAAATCCTCACTCATTTCTTTCTCCTCAACCACAAAGCTTGTTATAAAGTATGTTCCAAAATCCTTTGCTATTTTCATCCTTTTGCTTCTTCTTGGTTTTATATCTTCAATGTTCGTTCTTTTTTTCTCTTCTACACTACCTTTTAATTTCAAAACTGCAGGTTTCTTGTAGGGAAAGATGTTCTCAAAGAATACAACATCTTGAGATTCTATAACATGTCCCAAACCTTTTGTTTCAGGATCAAATGTTAGACAACGATATGCAACAATGTTTTCTGCATATCCTATGAATATTGAATAAATGGTTTTTGGACCAATGTTGGATCTTTTGAAGCTGGGAATACCTATCTTAGCTAAACAACCCCACACTTTTATGAAAGTTAAGTTTGGTTTGTGGCCCTTCCAGAGTTCATACGATGTTGCGACGATACCTTTGTGAGGCACCTTATTGAGGATATTACACGCAGAAATAATAGCTTCTCCCCAAAGAGAATATGGCAAACATGAACTTAATAACATTGCATTCATCATGTTCTTCAAGGTTCTAGTCTTTCTTTCTACTATCCCATTTTGTTGGGGAGTGTAGGGAGTTGTCCTCTCGTGTATGATGTCTTCTTCAACAAGAAAACTCTTAAGTTTTTCACATTCATATTCTCCTCCTCGATCGGATCTTAGTATCTTGATTTCCTTGTCAAGTTGGTTTTCTACTTCTGCTTTGAATTTTAAGAACGCATCAGTAGTTTCATCTTTAGATCTTAACAAGTATACCTTTGCAAACCTAGAAAAGACATTTATGAATGTCCCATAGTATTTCTTTCCACCTCTACTACAACTGTTCTTAAAATCAGCAAGATTGGAGTGAACTAAGTCTAGTAATTGAGATGATCTACACACTTCCTTTGGTAAAGGTTTTCTACTATGCTTTGCTTCAGAGCATATTTCGCATTTTTGAAGGTTCTTTGTTAGTTTGTCTGGAATTAGATTTGCTTTACTTAGTCTTTTGATTGAATTGACATTCAAGTGTCCCAACCTTTCATGCCACACATTCACATCATACACTATGTAAGCAGAATCGATTTCCATTTTTTTACTAACTCCTTCAAGTACAAAGAGGTTCCCTTTACAATAAGCCTTTCCTACATACTCACTGTTCTTATTTAGCACACACTTACTTGACTCGATGGTTTGCTTAATGCCTGCAGCCATTAGCAAAGCACTAGACACCAAGTTTTTCTTCATATCCGGAACATACAATACCTTGGTAAGTGTTAGAGTACTTCTCGAAGACATTTTGAGTTCAACCTCTCCAATTCCTGCAACATTCAAAGCTCTAGCACCACCTAGAAACACGTTACTAGATGCAGCTTCATTCAAGCTCTTGAACAGTCCTTTTTGGTTACAGATGTGTCTTGTAGAGCCCGAATCTATAATCCATCTACTGTATCAATTGCAGCAAAGATCTCTGTCAAAACAGCTACAAAGTTCTTAGTAGATTCTCCCTTAGAATTCTCTTTGGACTTCTCTTTAGGCTGTGGAGGCAACGTGCAATCTTGCTTCTTATGTCCAGTTTTATTATAGTTCCGACATTTGAGTTTCTTCTTGAACTCAGTAGTCTGTTTTGCTGGATTCTTCTTTTGATTCTTAGAACCCTTCTGCTTGTTCTTTGAATTCTTTGTCGATCCTTCAACCAGATTTTCATCGTAGTTAGGAGAGAAAGATGCAGAACCATTGCTCATATAAGATATGTTGGCGTTCTCTATCATCATATCTGACATCAATTTGTCTAGGCTCAACTTCTTCTTCTCGTGTTTGAGTTTAGACCTGTAATCACTCCAAGATGGAGGCAGTTTGTCGATCAATACCAAGGCTGCAAGTTGATCATCTAGAGGAATTCCTTCCGATTGTATTCTTGAGACTATAGCTTCATATTTATGTAGTTGATCAAGAATTGATGTGTCTTCTTTCATCACAAACAAACTCCATTGACAAGTAATGAATTGTTTCTTCCCTTCATCTTCTGCGCCATATTTCTTCTTCAAACTCATCCAAATATCCTTCATAGAATCGACCTTGACATACATGTCAAACAATTTCTCCGATATATTTCTAAGAATGTGGCCCTGACAAGTCGTGTTCTTCAAAGGTTCCTTCTCTCTTTGTCTTTCTTGGCTGCATTTTCTCAGCATCCGTAGATCCGATTTCCTCAGATGGACCTTTATCGGAATCTGGTATCTTCATCTCCGTGGATGAAGAGTTGTGATCATGTAGAACATAATCTAGGTCTGCTTCTTGAAAGAAGAACAGAAGCTCCTCTGACCAACATCGTTAATTAGATCTGGTGAGTGGCTGTAATTTTGAAAGATCAGGTACAATTGTGTTCTTCATTCTTCTATTCCTTTGAATCTAACAAAGTTTCTTTGCTCAAAATTGTTAGAAAACGAAAGACAGAGAAGAAGTAAAGACAACAAAAACGAAGAACATGTTAAAAGAATTGCAAAGACAAAGATGAATCTCCTGAGTTTAAGCAAAGAACTCTCCTAATTTCGTGAAGAAATCCAAGAAGATCTCGACTCCAACTTTAGTTTTACACTCGTGATTGTTTCACGCCTCTCACGAGTTAAAATCTGGAAGAAGAAAGTATTGTTCTGTTTAACGAAAATAGAGAGAGGAAGCGATAATCTGATTCAAGTTTCCTATCTCATATTTATAGGCTCACATGTTGCTTCCTCAACAAGTTATTTCTGAAAATCCTTTTCCAAAGATTTTCTTATCTCAAGTGGAGCTTATTGTTTGTGTTTCTGACAAACATTCAATCTGTAGAACGATATACATGATATGATATATATTATACGTTTTTTACATCTTCAATTTGTTAAACACTTCTAACAAATGATCCATACTCTTTTTTCCTTAGTTGGTTTTGTCCCAAATGAGTTTTCCACTAAAGTTTTAAATGAGGTGGGGAGTTACAACTTTTAAGCTTGATCTTAATGACTCACATTATAGATTCAAGCTTGAGGGGGAGTGTTAGAATGTACAAATCTAGGGATCTTCAGGATTGTGCAAAATTAGGGTCACTTCCGAGAATGTGCAAAATTAGGGTCACCGAATATTGCAAAAGTGAACCCAAAGTATCAAGAGAAGCAGTTTTGATGATGTGCAAAAGTAGGGTCAAGTTACGGTGATGTGCAGGGTCACTTTCGGGAATGTGCAAAATTAAGGTCAATCACTCATGACCGTTGGAACATCGTTTGTTGGTTCTATAACCAACAAATCAAACTTAAATGAAGCCCCATGTGACTCGTAGCTGTTGAGAGTTGTCTCTTTCATGTGTGGTCCAAAGACATGTGATCCAAAAGCAAAGAATCCTTTCTCTTATAGAATATGGAACTATTTATTTATTCATATGTAATATAAACCCTAGAATAGTCTATATATATATATAGGACCCTTGTAAACATTAAAAATAAGCATGATAATTCTCTTCTTCTCTATTTTCGCTTATTCTCACGTTTTTAACTCTCTCTTTCTCTATAATCCCAAACTTGCTCTAAATCTCCTCAAATCTCTTCTCTTTTCTTTGAAATTTCACAATGATGATATCAATGTGTTGGAGTCTTCTCATATTTTCTCTAATCTTGCTCAATGTATTGCTCCTCCTGCTCATTATCTCATACAAGGAAAAGGAAAAGAATATAAGATGTGTTATTTTTTGGCTGATGGTATATATCCAAAATAGTCCATAAAAGTGTAAGCTAATCATGAGCCAAGAGGTCCGGAAAAAGTATTTTGTTACACAACAAAAAGCTTGTAGAAAAGATGTAAAACATGCTTTTGGAGTTCTCTAATTGCGTTTTGTAATTGTGAAAGACCGACTCGATTTTGGGAAAAGGGTGTGTTACATGATAATTATGACTACATGTATAATTTTGCATAACATGATAATTGAAGATGAAGGTAATCTTGATGTACTAATAAAAGTTGTAAGAGAAACCCCATATTTGGAAGTTGAATTAGCAGAATATGAAAATACTCGATTTCAATAATTTCTTGCTCGATAAAAAAAAATCAAAGATGAAGATGCTCATTTTTCTTTTCGAAATGTATTAATTGATCATTTATGGGAAAAATACACTAATATTGATATTTAGCTGATATTGCATTTTCATTTTTTCTCTATGGTGTAAGAAAATTATATTTTAACTAAAAGATTTTTTGTCAACTTTACTATAATTGGATCGACAACACCCGCTTCATAGCCAATGTCCATATCCTAAAATTCCTTTTTCCTTCCTCTTGTATCACGGAATTGAGCTCCTGCCTAAAGATTTGTAAAGTGACCACTACCATTGGACTACCTGTTATCAACAACTAAAAGTTTCATTTGTTAATATTATTATGGACTATTTATTTCTAATCAATATAAGTGGTTAGAATATGTTAGATTTTAAAATTAAAAAAATATCATAGAAATTAATAATAAATTGATAAATCAAAATATTGTTATAATTTTTATTTGGAGTAAAAATAGAATAAATCTTTGGAGCAAACTGATTCTCCATATTTCGAGAAAAAGTGGAGTAAACTATTAGAGCAGCCAAATATTTATTTTTGTTTCTACGAAAACATGACCTGATGAAATTTAACAGAAGAAGCAAGTGTTTGAAATTGTATTCTCTTATTTCTCAATCGTAACAAACTTTCCAATGTTTACCTTATATACAAAAACAATTAAACCAATTCTAAACCAAGATATATTTACAATGTCTATAAACGAAAGTAAACCGATTTTGATATCTTGATATCCCCCTCAAGATAGAGGTGCATAGATATTATATACACCCAGCTTGCTTATGAGTGAATGAAAAGCTGTCGAATAGAGAGATCTAGTAAGAACACCAGCCAACTGAAGATCAGTTTGTATGTACATGGTTTTGAGAAGTCCGTCTTCTATCTTCTCTCTAACTTTATGACAAGCCATTTCAACGTGTTTGGTTCGCTCATGGAACACAGGATTGTTGGCAATGTGTAAAGCGGCATTGTTATCACAATACAAGTATGTAGATAAAGTGATAGGAATGTGCAGCTCCTGAAGAATTCCTGTTATCCATATGAATTCTTTTGTAGCCATAGACATGGCCCTATATTCAGCCTATGTTGAACTCAAAGAGACTAAACCTTGCTTTTTAGATTTCCATGTAACAAGTGATTCACCAATAAATATGGCATATCCTGTGACAGATTATCGAGTGTCAGGGCAAGCACCTCAATCAGAATTAGTATATCCACGAATGTCAAAGTTAGTATCAGCAGAATAAAAGAGGCCCTGTCCAATTGTACCCTTCAGATAGCGTAACACCTTATGAATGACTTTGAGATGAACATCACGAGGTGCAGCAGAGTATTGTGCAAGTTTAGACACAGCAAACACAATATCTAGATGAGTGATTGCCAAATATTGTAGTTTTCCAATGAGCTTACGGTAAGGTTTAGCATCTGCAAGTAATTCACCATCACTTTGAGACATCTTCTAGTTAGGTTCCATTGGTATTGTAGAGGGTTTGTAGTTATTGAAGCTTGTAGATTCAAGAAGATCCAAGACATATTTTCGTTGACAGATTGAGATCCCAGCAGCGGATTGAGAAATCTCAAGGCCAAGAAAATTTTTGGAGGACCTAGATCTCGAAGCTTAAACACTGAACTGAGATGTGATTTTAAATCAGCACTAGCAGATTCATTAGTGCTAGCTATCAGTATGTCATCTACACACACAAAAATCACAAGAAAATCACCATTAGACTCTTTGACAAAAAGAGTATGATCACCATGATATATAGAAAAACCAATTTGAAGAAGAGTTGTAGAAAACTTGAGGAACCACTGTCTAGAAGCCTGTTTAAACCATAAATGGACCTGTGTAGGCGATAAACTGCATTAGGTGGAATTGATTCCCCCTGAATATTAGCATAACCTGGAGGAAGCTTCATATAAATTTCTTCTTCTAACTCACCATTGAGGAAAGCATTGGAAATATCTAATTAAGTCAAGGACCACTTTATCTTCGGTGCCAGAGAAAGAATGAGCTTCACAGTGGCCATTTTGGCAACATGTTAAAAGGTGTCAATATAATCAATACCTTCTTGTTGGGTATAGCTCTCTATGGTGCCATCTGCATTGTATTTGATTGTAAAAATCCATTTACAACCAACAACTTTCTTCCCTTCAGGTAGTTCACAAATAGTCCATGTACCTGTTCTTTGAAAAGCACCAATTTCCATACCCATAGCATCACACCATACCTTTAGTTTTATAGCTTCTGAATAGTGTTCAGAAATTTTCATGTCTGTGATGACATTAATGAAAGCACGAAAAGGCTCAGATAGATATGAGTAAGATATAGTTTGTGAGTGGATAAGGAGTGGTTAGCTTAATATCAGTACTAGTATTAGTATAACAATGAAAGTCTTTTAAATGGGTGGGAAGTTTTTTGTGACGCGTGACAAGTGACTCAGAAGGAGCCATATGTTTCAGAGATGACTCGGCTTGATGAGGGTGAGCATCAGAGGATGGTTGCAGAGGCAAGACATTAGCATCCTTAGAATGTGGTGAATAAAAATGAGGAAAGAAATTCATTGAATCTTCTGTGATATTAGAAGAGACAAAAGGAAAAATATCCTCATGAAACTAAACATGTCTCGAAACTGAAACTAAGTGTTGCTCTAGATCTAAAGTTTTATACCCTTTGTACCGAACAGGATAGTCTACAAAAACACAAGCACGTGCCCTAGGGTCAAACTTAATTCTCTGTTTAGGCGATGTAGATTTATAACACAAACAACCAAAGGCTTCCAAAGACATATAATCTGGAACCTTAGATCAAAGAACTTGAAAGGGAGAAACATTTTGTAGAATGAGAGATGGAATGTGGTTGATAAGGAAAGTAGCTGTAAGAATACACTCACCCCAATACTCTAATGGAAGGCCAGATTGAAACATTTAGGCTCTAGCTATATTCAAGAGGTGTTGATGTTTTCTCTCTACCATAGAGTTCTGTTCAAGAGTTTTAGAATACGAATGAAAAACCTTAATACCTTTTTCTAAGTATAAATCAGTGAAACTAACTTCATGAGCATTATCAGATCTAACAGAGCAAACACGAGTTCCATATTGAGTTTCAATCATGTTCAGAAAACCAGGAAAAACAGTAAGAACATCAGACTTGTGCTTTAACAAATACACCCAAGTAGCACGGCTATAGTCATCTACAATTGTAAGAAAGAATCTATGACCATCTACAGTTAGAGTAGAGAAAGGACCCCAAGTATCAATGTGAATCAATTCAAAGGATTCAGCACATCTATTATTTCGAACAGGAAAAGATAAACGCTTTTCCTTTGACAAATGACACACATGACAATGTTCTGAATAATTCTTATGTTTTCCTTTAGGTAAAGATAACAAATTAAAAAGTAAATTGAGTTTAGTTACACCAGGATTGCCTAATCTCTTATGCCAAGTAGAGTAATCTATATTCAAACTAGAACAAAAAGGAATAATATCTGATTCAGTGTTATTAGCAGCAATGGAAATATTCGACGTAATCATAGCATTTTCACTCAGAATATAGAGAATTCCCAATTCTTTACCTTGACCTATCATCAATCCCTGAATGAGATCCTAAATATAGCAATAATCAGCATTAGAACGAAACTCAACAGGAAGACTTTTAGTCAAAACACTAACACTCAACAAGTTGAATTTGAATGTAGGAATGTATAGAACATTATGGAGAGAAATCACATCAGTCAATTAATGTATTCAGAACTGTCTATTTTCACAGTCAAACCATTAGGTAAAGTAACAAAGGTATTTTCTAAGGTTTTGTAATTTTTATTAAGGTTTCTAAGATGAGTGACATGACGGCTCGCCCCTGAATCTATAACCCATTTCCTAGTAGACAACTCAGTTTCAAAAGGTATTTTCCAATTTAACATGTTAGAGTAAGGAAGGGAGTAAGGAGGAAGAAAGGTACCTGAAATCTGTGAGATAACTGTACCAGAATTTGAAGTTGAAGCTAATGAACCATCTATGCAAGATGTACTACTAGGAGGCTGAAGCTTGGAACTTAGAAAAGAAATCAAACCTTGAATATGTTCTTTGGATAGATTTTCAGTTGAATCATGTTGAGATGTAGTGGATTGAGAAGTAGTGAGATTTGCAGCTACAACAAAAGTTTCAGCAATGGACTTTTTGTTTCTTGCTGGATGTCCCGGAGGATACCCATGGAGTTTGTAACATTTGTCAACAGTGTGACCAGTCTTGGAGCAATGTGAGCACTTTGGTTTCTGATTTTTTTTCTCCATATGCAAGCAAAGCATTCAAATTATCAGGTGTAGTAACTTGAGTATGAAATGCAGCAGGTTGAGAGATAACTTTGTCAAGAGAACCTGTATTATCTTACTAGTTTTTGCTTCTTCAAGAAGTTCTTTAACTTGATCACACTTGCATCTCTTCACTGAGCTGGATTTTGTGTTGGCAAGCTATTCCCAAAGAGTTTTCTTCTGAGTGTAATATGCAGATAATCTCAATCTTCCTTGTTTAAGAGTCATGACAGATTGTTCTAACTGATATCTTCTCGGAAGGTTATTCACTTTGAAACTTTGGTAGAAGTCATTCCACATCTCAACAACATCTTCATAATAAAGGATACTACCGTAGATCTCAGAATTCACGACATTTAATATCCATGATTTCACCATACTGTTACAGTGATTCCATATTTTATACAAACGATGATCAACAGCTGGACGCGGCAAGGTTCCATCTACAAAAATTAATTTGTTCTTTGCATTTAAACTAATCATCATTGCTATAGACCAGCTATTATAATTCGTTCCATCCAAGATATGAGAAACGATATTCAAACCTCGATGATCTGCAGAGTGTAAGAAGAAAGGACTGTGAATGTTATCGAAAGATTCAAACTCCGATTCTACTCGAGTTTGAGTTAATGGCTTCGAATTCGAAGTCTCTCTTCTCATCGCAAGTGTAGGTTCGATCGGAGTGAAGATTTTACGACTTAATTGAAGGTCGAAGTCTTCATCTCCGTGGATTTCATTCATCCGAGCTTTTCTACCTTTTCGCACCATTTTATCTTCAATTCAAGCTGAAGGAAGCGATTAATCGGTTGAAAAAGAGGATTATAGGTGAAATCAAGCTTCAATTTGGAGAAATTTTGATGAGAATTTCAGAGATTGAGCAGAAAGAGCTCTGTTACCATAACAGAAGAAGCAAGTGTTTGAATTGTATTCTCTTGTTTCTCAATCGTAACAAACTTTCCAATGTTTACCTTATATACAAAAACAATTAAACCAATTCTAAATCAAGATATATTTACAATGTCTCTCAACCAAAGTAATCCGATTTTAATATTTTGATAAAATTTCTTATTACTTTGAGTTACTTCAAATTTATATTAATATCATTAGACTTTTGTTATCAATTCTGTCAAAGAATGATAAAATAATGGGCATTTCTTATTGTAATTAGGTAAAGTTGACTACAAGAATGTTCGAGGTACACGAGACATGTACGGAAAGAAGAAACAAGATGGGCTTTGGATTTGGTGTTGGTGTGTAGTTTGGTTTGTTTAAAAACCATCAGATGTGCAGACTCATGTTATGTTTTTACATGGCACTCATGGGACCAATCCGTGTGTGATATGATCATATGATTACTCACATGTCTCTTTTTTTGCATAATGTTATTTTAAAGAGAATGAATTTTTTTTTTCAGTTTAGATTAGTGGACAATACATGAGATTTGAGTCATTTGATTAGCGTTCGATTCTTCTTAACGAGACTCTCAACATATTATTTAAGTTATGTATGCAAAATGGTGTGAAAGTTGCTCAAAACGGCATGTCAAGTAATTTTAGGGTTGTTGAATGATATGATGTTTGAAAATGTTCAAACGGCACGTTGTTTAAGTGTGTGTAAAGATAATGGCACAAAGTTTGCAAACCTCGGTCTATTTCCACCTCAAAGTTTCGATGTAATAACAGATCAATCTACATTTACATATTCTACCTATTTCCAGCTAAAGTTTACATACAAGATCTAATTGTACCCAAAATTAGATAATGATCATCGAACTCCGCACAAAATATACAAAATCGGTCTAATTGCACAAATCGCTGAATAATTATAATTTTGTTATAAATCAACAATTAGTTAGGGTTTTGAATTATTTAATTTTGGGTAATTAGGTCTTGAATGTGTTAAATAGGTAAAAGGTGTAAGTGTATGTTGTTCTATAGGTTGTTCTGAAGTGGAAATAGAAATAGAACTTTTCGCTGAATTCGATTAACGAATATCGAAAATTGATTGATTACAGCCATTTTCATTGTAAAAGAGATTGAGAGCAGAAATGGCTGGAGAAGCAACATTGTAATTGAAATAAAATACATTCAAAAGAAGATTTTTCTGCAGATTTCCCCTCGTTTCCGTTGATTGTCGGAGCATCTCCGAGGTCGAGGTAACAAAAGTAACATTCTTTGAATATTTCGTTTTCTTCAACCTTAATTTCACCGCAATGTACTTTTTAGTTCAAGATTGATTTTTACTCTTTTCAGTATATACAAATTCATGAATAGAGGTGTATATAACATTGGTTATAGTTTTTTTTTTAATCGGTGATGCATCATTTTGGAGCAGATTTTATGTTCATGTAGGCTGGAATTTGTCTCTCTGTTGTTACTGGTTTCTTTGTATATAGGAATCAAGGTATTTCATCGATCGTTTTTACTTTGATGATCGATCAATTGAGGGAGCAAATCGTTTGTGCTAGCTTTGTTTCGTTTTGCATCTATGATTTATCTGGGTGGAATTTGAAGGAAATTTTATGTTCTAAATCGTAAGAACTCCTGGCAAGTCTTCTTTTTTTGTTCCAATTTAGTTCATGAATCACTTGTTTACTTAAACCTTTATTAAAGAGCCAGCGCAACTTCTGCAAATTACAGATTTCTCAGTAAATTGATTTATCACCCTTAGAAAACCTTACATGTAATCAGTAATCTAATCACTCGCAAAAAAAAATTGAAACAATGTACACACTGTTTGGGATTGCAGATATGGTCTCAAAGTATGTGAGCAAAGACTGAAAGCTTAGAGGAATACTTGTTTCTTGCTATCAACCATTCTTGGCAAAGAACAATACATCAGTAAGTGACCCAGATGAGTTGATGGGAGAACGTAGTGGTGAAACTATGTGGGATTGCATTGGTGAAGCTATTGGAGAACGTATCTGTGAAGCCATCTGGTAATGCAATGGAGAACCAACAGGAGTGTGAATTGGTGAAGTCAGAGGTGACCGTAAAGGTGAACTTTGTGTTTGATACAATGCATGACGCAGACCCACTATTTCAGAAGGCTCTGTTGTGCTGTAGATATGAGCATATGGCTCAGAGGTTAGACCTGACTTTTCATTCTCTTTCCGCAAATGCTCTATATGGTATCCCAATCTCTCCTCTTCAGCTTTATTATCTAACTCTTCCATATTACTTGGAGATTCATGGCCCTCTGAAGATACCATTGAATTAAATGCTGGTATATCTTCTTCAACTTCACATTGTTTAGAGGTTGGCCTTGGATTTTCTTGCTTATCTTCGGACATCAAGTTCATCCTGTTTTGTGCAAGTGTATCATCAATACTGAACCTGAATACATCATCCCTTGGTTCAAGTGTCTTTTCCATTTCCATTTTTTCAAGTTTGCACTTTTCCAAATGCAGTGAGGGTCCATCTTCTACAATTACGCCTATTGTTTGCACTTTGGTTTCATTATCATCCACCAGCCAAGGCCCCTTTTCGTGAATTACAGCTCTTTCTTTTGAACTTCGATGGTAGTTCGAGGAACCCCTTGAACTAGATTCTGAATTTTCATTACCATCCTCTTCTGGTTGAAGATTAATCCCAACCTCACACCAATCACGACGAAATGTTAAAGTTCTCCCTGAAGTCCATTCAAATGTCTCATCCAGTTTCCCTGATTCATTTCCACACTCCTCTAAGAGCAATGATACTTTATCTGTTTCCATTTCTCCTATTTTTAGCGCTTCGGTTTTGTCATCAATCACCAACGGTGGCTTCTGCTCATTGAATAACTCTCTTTCTTTCCAAATTCCATGGTCATTTACGGAACACCTCGAGTTATAATCTGATCTTCCATTAGCATTGTTGTCTGATTCAAGCATTTCCCCTAGCTCATACTTATGCAGACGAAATATTGGAGTTCTCTCTGAACTCCACTCAAGTGTTTCTTCCAATTTTATAGATTCATTTTTCAATTTCTCCAAGTGCACTGGTCCATCTTCCACCTTTACACCAACGTCTAGAGTTTCGGTTTTGTTATCATCCACCAGCCAGGGCCCCTCTTGAGACACAGCTATCTCGTTTAAAATTTCATGGTCATTGAAGGCATACTGTGAACTGGGTTTTGATCTTCCATTAGCATCCTCTTCTGGTTCAAGCACTGCCCCTAGTTCATCCTCATGCAGCTGAAATGTTGGAGCTCTTTGGGAAGTCCATTCAAAAGGATTGCTTGTATATTCCTCCAACTTCAAGCTCGCTCCATCTTCCATTGTTTCTGCTCCTCTATTCCCACTTTCACGTCTGTTTCCTTCCAGATAAACTGGTTCACAGGTTTTGCAGGAATTTTCCAATTTTATAGATTCATTTTCGCATTTCTCCAAGTGCAATGGTCCATCTTCCACCTTTACACTGACGTTTGGAGTTTCAGTTTTGTTCTCATCCACCAGCCAGGGCCCCTCTTGAGACACATCTATCTCATTTAAAATTTCATGGTCATTGAAGGCATACTGTGAACTGGGTATTGATTTTCCATTAGCATCCTCTTGCGGTTCAAGCACTGCCCCTAGTTCGTCCTCATGCAGCTGAAATGTTGGAGCTCTTTGGGAAGTCCATTCAAAAGGATTGCTTGTATATTCCTCCAACTTCAACCTCGCTCCATCTTCCATTGTCTCTGCCCCTCTGTTCCCACTTTCACATCTGTTTTCTTCCAGATAAACTGGTTCAGAGGTTTTGCAGGAATTTTCCATATATATGTTTTGAGGCTCCTTCTGATGAGATACTGACCTCTCTTCACATGCCTCGCTAGTGATTGCTTCACCCGCCTCCTCAATAACAACAACGGATCCATCTCCAACTATCTTGCTTTGCTCAAGTGTTTTATTTTTCTCAGATCCTAAGTCTTGTAAATCAGACCTTACTATGTCGAAAACCGTGTTACTCAACTCTTGTCTTCCGGTTGAGCTCTCATACTCATAATGGGACTGCTCTGGTATCTCAGCCTCGCGAAACATGACCCTCTCTTCTGAACTTCCAACGTCATTGAAGGAACCCCCTGAACTAGATTCTGATCTTCCATCAATATCCTTGTCTGGTTCAAGTATCGTCCTTAGCTCAGAATCATGAATCAAAAATGTTGGAGCTCTTTCTGAAGTCCATTCAAATGGTCTGCTGCAATTTTCATAGTTGTTTTCATATTCCTCTAAATGCAATCCCGCTCTATCTTCGAGTATCTCTTCCCACGTTCTTTCATCTGCAAGCCTGCTTCCTTGTAAATAAATTAGGTCTAATGTTTCATAGGGATTCTGTACATCTCCGTTTGGAAAATGCATTTGATGAGATACCAATCTCTCTTCACCTGTCAGGTCTTTAATGGTTGATTTGAATGTCTCACTCACCTTCTCAAGAGAAACAATAGGTCCGTCTTCTCCCAGCTTTCCCGGCTCAAGAAATTCATCTGTCTCATATATAGACTCCTTTAAATCGTACCTGATTCTTTCATTATTGGTCTTATCTAACTTTTGTTTTTCGTGTAAATTCTCATACTGATACTTGGACTGCTCCTCATAAATCTTGGATATTGTGACTATAGCCTCTCCTGATTGTACAGGATGTTCTATAAACTTTGGGTTCTCGTCCTCCACAAATTTGAGTGGAGACTGTGATGTAGCTGACATCACATCTAAAAATCTGTTTGATATGTGCTCAGTATCTTCCTTGACTGCTGTATCTGCAAATGTTTCACTATAGCTTGAGCTGCTGTCACAAATAGAATCTCCAATATACTGAGATTTCTCTAATTGCAACCCCGGTTTCTCTCCCTTGGTCTCTTTCCATGTACTTTCACCTCCAAATTCTTCATTTTCTTGAGTATCATCCCAATCAAACTCGTGGGTATCTTTGGTATTCTCAGGCGGTATTTGTGTTTCACAGATGTATACGTTCTTGTATAGTGGTTCAACACTCTCTTGAACTCTCTCTTGAACTCTTTCAACTTCTTCACTTGATTGACGCACCCTTTCGTTCTTGTATACTGGAACCTCCAATGACTCACCCAATCGTTCTCCAGCTATCTCTTCTGACTTAATTATTTTATTCTTCTCATATTCAGACTCCTCTAAATTGCACTCGACTCTCTCACTAACGTTATCATCTATCTTGGTTGACTTTTCTGAATGAGCTTCCTGAGATTGCTCTAAATGAATCCTTGTATAATCCTTTCCCATAATCTCACTCGATGCAGGTTGTTGCTCCCTTAATCTTTGGTTCACCAAAGGTTTCAGATGAAACTGCGATGCCTCCAACTTTGGATCTAAAAATTTGTTGGATATGTTCTTTGTGTCTTCCTTAATCCTCTTATCCTCAAATGTTTCCGGACTCCTTAATTTAACATCGGTACTTTTGCAGTTTGTATCTCCAAAACCGTTGTCTAAACAAGGCAGATAACTTTTATCAGGATAAATCTCTTCATGACCTTCTGAAGCTGACCTTTGATGATAAGTAATAGTCTCATAGGGAAAACTCATGCCAGAATCCACAAAGCTAGGTAAATCCGGGACGGTATCTGCTTTCTCTGGAACTGAGAACTTTAGCACACCAGAACAACTACCACATCTCACTTGATATCTCTTATGTTTTCCGTGGGGAGACACCTGAGGAAGCTGTAGAAGTTCCAAGCAATAGGAACAAGTTGCAAAAGGTGCACCGCCCACTGAAGGAAGAATATGGCGCTTCACCACCGGATTCCTTTCCTTGACACACCGTTTTTTGTTCCTTAGAGAACTCTTCTCACTACTTGTTTCACTTATTGAAATCCCTAAGGAATGCCCAGAGTATGTGGAAGGATGTGGCAAAACAGCTGCTTGATAACTACGTTCAGAATACACAGAATGATGCGGGGCTATAGAGCTACTGGATTTATACATATTATGATACTGAAGATCATGCAGCGGACACTGAGAAGACCTATGATAATAATTTCCATCAGATGTCTCACCTGGATAACGGACCGGTGAAGCAACAGAAGATTCTTGAAACCAGCTTTCTCTTCCGTATTGCTTGAACTGGTTCGGTTGATGATGATTGTAAGACTGCTCGGATGCAGAAACTTGAGACCCGTGAAAATGGCTATTGAAACCATATTCATATGCAGAGGAACGGGAAGGACTTGCTGGATGGAAAGGAACCTGATGTGGATCTTCATATCTCCCCTCATGTTGTCTCCACTCCAAGGCATTTCTGTGTGAGTTATATGGAGCATTGCTGCGTGAGTTATATGGAGCATTGCTACGTGAGTTATGTGGAGAGCTTCTTGGTGAAGCAAACGCATCAGAATCACCAGTCACACTGAACTCATCAGCTTTTCTCATCCATTCTCTGCGGATATTGGGTGTCTCATGCTTGCAAACAGTTTCTGGATTATAACTCCTTTTCACAGAAGGCGATTCCCTTGGATTGTACTCCCGGTGAGTACTCCTCAATGAAGTTTTACTACCACCTTTGGCAGATTCTACCTCGGTACTCAAACTAGGGTTTTGAGAAGAAAGGATAGCCTCGGGAATAATGTTATCATTGCCTTCCAATTCCCAACTTTTGGCTGCATGCAAAGGAAGAACACAAGAAACAGAAAACACTTAAGCACAAGGTTG
The DNA here is from genome assembly GCA_900406435.1 of Lepidium aucheri. Lineage (NCBI taxonomy): Eukaryota > Viridiplantae > Streptophyta > Magnoliopsida > Brassicales > Brassicaceae > Lepidium > Lepidium aucheri. The sequence goes on along the minus strand of OVBA01000545.1, from coordinate 31,897 downwards.
GTTACTTGTATAACATGAGCAAGGGACTGAGGAAAGCTATGTTACCATGAAGAATTGAGTCGCATCCACCACATTTGTAGGACACAGCATCTAAAGGTTCCTGGAGAAGCTGTTGGCACTCAGGACATCTCACAATTCTAGACTGAGAAGACAACCCAGGCACAGGTTTACTCTTTAAGCCTCGAAACATATGCTTCAAATCTTTACCACTTCCCAACTATNAAAAAAAAAAAAAAAAAAAAAAAAAAAAAAAATACAAGACATCAGCTCAAAACCAGAACCAGAGAATCAGTAGAAGGAAGAAGCAAAGAGAGACAGAGAAGAAGAAAGAGAAGTTACCTTAGAACGAATAACAGAGAGGAGCCTAGGTGAAGGTGAAGGTGAAGAATCTGAGGACAGTTCAAGAGTTTTTTTGGTAGAAGATTGGGATCCACTCTGTTTCTTCTTCTTCAACATGGTTTGGTGATTGACTTATCGTTGATGAATGATCTTTTCTTTCTTTCTGGGAACGACAACTTGTTGATCTCTCAAGCAAGCGAGGAGAGAAGAGATTAAATGAATCAGATCAAGCACATGAAGTACACTAACAAAAAAATTTTAAAAATGTTTATAAATACCAAGATGCGTAATTGTGAAGGTGACGATGGTTTAACGGAATTGTATAATACTAGTTAATATTTACTTCTTTATATTAATCATTATTAGTAGTCTTCCATTATTTTTCTCATGAAAAGTAAGATCTGAGAGTTGTATTGATTGTCACCGTTGGATTTAGAAGTTGATGTTCAGTTTCTCAATCTTTAACGATTTGGAATTGAAAAGTCAACTTTGGAGATCGTCAAGAAAGAACCCTTTTTCGTTTCTAGATCAAATTTGATCTTTATTTTCTGTTTTAAAATTGTTTGTATCTTTATTAAAAGAAAAACGAATCATTGAGAGTCATGATTAATCATAATTTTAAATTAAGAAAGAATTCAACGTGCAACTTAGTATTTGCTAACTTAAAACAGTGGTTTCTGACAAAACCATTCTTTAAGTTTGAAAAATACGACAAACTAACTTTTGTTGAATATTGCTGTCGAAAATTCTTTCTTATACTGAGTAGTAGTACATAGAAATAAAATTTTGGAAAAACTAAGTAAGAATCGATTAAACAAATATGCACAATAGGAAAATTCGTAAGTGTTGGAAATGTGTTACAACCATTTGATAAAATAATATGCATCTGCACAAAAAAAAGCTCTGAAGAAAAGTTAAGAGCCATGGTTGCTATTAAACCTTCACTACCAAACCCATTCTCCATCTCCATCTTTTGTGTTTTGCCAGCCAAAGACAAGATTTTTGTCTGAAACAAAAGGGTCAAAGAAACAAAAGAAAAAGATTCAATCCTCCTAAATCAGATCTTCAAGGAATGAAAAAAAAAACCTATCAAAGTAATGAAAAGAACTCATGATACTTACTTCATCCGCAAGTAACTTATGGTTTTGAGTCTTTTGACAGACAAGAGTAAACCTAGCTCTATTCTGTTGTGTGTTTTAGAGTTTATGATTTTCTGAGAACGAGATCTGCAGCTGCAGCTGTTTTTCTCTGAAGCTCTGAGGTTTCAGCACCAACAAGTTTATCCATTTGTCTTCCATCTTTAAGGAACACTACAGTTGGTGTAGCTTCCACATTCCATTCATTACTAAACTCCTGTGGTATTTTCACGAATTCAATCTCAAATCCTTAAAACTGCATCCATCTATCTTCTCAAGAACACAAGTTTTCAGGTTACTTACAGCGAGTTCTTCGACATCAACTGTTACAAAAATCATTGAAGGATATCGAGAAGCAAGTTCCCGGAATACTGGTTCTATCTTTTTACAGGGTCCACACCAAGCCGTGCTGAAATTCACCACAAGCTGTTTCCATTGAATTGATTAAGCTAGTTACTCAGTTAGAAAAGAGTAAGACTTTGGAAGAATGAAAAAGCTGAAAATCTGAAGAACAAAACTTACAATCTTGCCATTATTGTTAGCTTCTGTAATCTTTTCTTCCCATTTCTCGATTCTGGTTACTGGATGGACCTTTCCTTTAGACCCGTGCTGGCTTTGAGCCTTATTGTTGTTCTTGTTGCTACAGCAGCATATACATGACCATAACTGTAAACATGGATACAGATTCATCATTTCTCTGTGAAGCTATGTCTAATGAAAATATTGAATAGCGGCTTTATTGATTACCTTTGTACAACAAGGAGTTCTTAGACAACGATTTCCCATCAACACTTAACACAGACAAATACAAATACAAATTTGCCTCTCATTGACTCGACATTCACTTCTGAATCAAAACTGCATCAAACCAAGAGAAAAGCAAAACCCTTATTTTTCTTGTCACAACAATCGTAATTCAAATAAAGATGTATATTTGTGACCTCTGTCGAATTTTAAGGTATTAGAAAAAGAAGAGATTTGGGTAAGATTTTAACCTTTTAATCCTTTCAACTTCTGGTGATTTATTCAGAACAGTTTTACCATAAAGGCAAGAGATCGAAGGATGACAATAATCTGTGGAAGATTCAGAAAGAAAAACAAGAAGAATCCAGATAATGAGGGAATCAATCACAAGAACATTCGATAAAAGCAATGAGGATGTCTTTTTGGTTCTTCGATGGAGAACTATATCTTCTTCACGATGCAGGTGGTCTTGATCAACCATAATAACTGATTGCTAATTTTGTAAAATAGAAATCGGTCAAAGACAACATGGATATGATAGTTTTATACAGCCTTGACTCTTTGGATTCTTTATTGGTTTCTTTTATGCTAAAACCGGTACTAACCAGGAAGACAAAAACTTTTATTATTTTCCAATCAAGCTAAAACCGGTTTACATAGGACAGAAAGCACCTTTCTCTAACTTTTTCTGAAAAGGTTTGAAACTTTATTTTCATGGCGATGTTCTATATCTACTAAAGATGTTAGCTTGCGTGTGTGTGTGAAAGGACCGAACTAAGAACTCTCCTTTTCAAGCCTCTCCATTTCTTCACGTTGCTTTCTTTCCGCTTCTTGAAGTTCTCTTTCAGCATCTTCTTCCTCTTCAATTGTGTCAAGATTATCGAACTCTTTGGTTGCTGCCATTGCTTTTACAACAGGATCTCTTAACTCAGAGATCAACCCACCACCGACGCCGTACCTATCCTCATCACCAATAAGGATTAAGCGTTGATCAGGACCAGACGCCATTGGAATATCCACTGCTAGTAACTTCATATCATACTGAGCAAAAACAGACCCACACATCAGAAATACACCAAAACTTGCATACAATCGTAATAGAGAGATGGGAATTGGACCACTGAAAGGTCCAGACAACTATATCTCTCACAGTATCAGAGTCAAAGAAGCAAATGAAGAACAAAATAACTAACCGAAGCAAATATAGAGTATTAGGATTTTTTATAGAGAATTCAAACCTCATCAAAATAGTCAACACCCCAAACATCATATGCCTTTTCTATTTATACTCCATGACTAACAAGCTGAAGTAACTCTTATTAGGTACCTAAAATATATACATGCCTAATTTTAAATTAACATTGGACAATATATTAGAACAACTTACTAACAACCATAATGATAATAATGTGATCAATCTGAAAAGAATGCTCTTTTATGTACAAGGAAAGGAGAGAGGGCAAAAACCTGGCCTTTCTTCTTCTTAACTTCCACACTGACAAGGCCCTTTCTCTCAGAACCTTGAACTGGGAATAGGAGAAAACAACGCTTATTCTTAATTGTTGGCGTAAATTTTTTGAATGTTATGCCACCACCTGACATCACATAAGCACGTAAATCTGATCCTGCCAGAGGAGCACCCATAAGTTCAAGAACATCAGCTGCTTTATTGAGATTCCTCATAGTGATCTTATAAACTTTATCAGGATTTATGGTGAACCTTGCACGAAGGTATAAACCCTAGTAATAGAAAAATACAGATATTAATATAAGCAGTGTTTACTCTATAACATAAGAAGAGGTCAATGTTATGACAACAAATCAAAGTTAACAATCATATTTGCAATTCTTAATAGAAAGTTGAAGGCAAGAAAGATTAACAAAACAAATACATTTTGCCAAGGAAGTGAAGATGCATAAATTGAACTATGTCGTCAGCAATGCAAGATTGATTTAGCCGAATCTTACACCCTACTAAAATGATAGCTTAACAATCAAAACGTACATATAGCTCTATCCTGGTTCGCTCGAAGCTATCTCAATTCTTCCATTTCTTCACATACATACACCACAAAATCATACCTTGTAGTTTCAAAACTATAGAACAGTTCCATTGTTTATTTTTTCTTTGTGCTGGATAACCCATAGCTACCCACCACAGAATGAATCTAAGTTGTACCTCAAAGTTGGAGTCTTGGAGATAATGCCAAAGTTAATAGAGACAAGCACAGGGAAAGCCTAACACTTACAGCAAATGCGACAATGGCCGATGAGAGAGCAAGGAAGCCGTACTTGGCCATTCCCTCTGAGAGACCAACGAATGTACTAGCAATTCCAAACATGATCCTCCACAAGAAAATACATACAAAAACAGCTCCAGCTCCAAACAACACAAGGTTATTCTTCTTCCAAAAAGCATCAATGTGCAATCCTAAGGCCTCTCGATACCTGGCAAAAGTCGAACTAACAGCTTTGACTGGCTTGTCAATAACCTTTCTAGCGAAATTCCCGTCAACTTTTCGAAATCCAGAGGTTGAAAACAATCTAAAAGCGGATGTAAAGTTCATATTGACACGGGGCTTGGCTAGGCCGCAACTCTGCAAACTAGGTAGGAGCTTAGGACTGGATAGAATCTGGGATAATCCTACATTTTTCGAAGTATGTATAGATGAAAAGTTGTGGAAACTGATCTTAGGCTGAAGTCGAGAAACCCCATTTGAGGGAAGAATCTGGGAAAAGCCAAAATTTTTCGAAGTGGGTGTTGATGAAAAGCTGTGAAAACTGGACTTAGGCTGAAGCTTAGATATTCCGTTGGAAGGAAGAGCCGGAGAAAACAAAGCAGAGAATTTTGACCGTCCCGTTGTGGCCAGGTTGACTTGACTGTAATGCAACTGAATAAGTCTGTGAACTGCTTTGAAATCGGAGGGTTTCACCATCTTTTATAAGGTTTTCAATCGATTGTAGATAGCGTTTGCCAAAAATTGTATGATCCCGGCTTAGTAAAAAAGGGAAAATTGCTGAAAATACGATCGAGAAAGAGTTCGATTTATCAACGAGTAGGAGTTTTATCACTCGATGCCATGCTCAACGAGTCGGAGTTTTTACGGTCGGGTTCAGAGACTTGGAGTCTAAATTTCGTCACCGGGGCTATTAATTCGATGGTGACCGAATAAACGAAAGAAATATGGGTCGGCTCGGATTGAAAAAATGCCCAGGCCCATAAAGATACCAAAAAAAAAAAAAACGATACTTTACTTGTATTAGAAAAAAGGCTAATTATAAATGACGACAGTTGACTTAACCAATACAAAGATATAACAAACAAATCTGGGAAAATTTTTAGATATAACCAACAAATTAAAAAATAAAAATATCGGAACTTTTCGACGAAGGTAAAATCATACACGAACAAGATAGTATACAGAGAGGAACCTTCCCAATTAGCGAAGTCATTGATTTGAGAAGATCGATGTTACCTTCAGCCTCGAGAATTGTTCGTTATTGAAGCAGCATTTTCTTCTTCATCGATCGCGTTCGATTCTTCACGCTGCTTCGTTTATTATACGGTGAGGATTTAGTTCATCTCATTGATTTCTTCCATGTTCGAAACAAACGACCGTATAGTTCGATGTTTTTGCAGTTCTCTTTTTCTTTAATCGGTAATGTCTTGTACGCGATTGTTGAAATATGAAATTGGAATTGTGGTTTTTAGCCGGATTTAGGAGTATGAAGTTGCGTAGGTTTTTTTTTATCATTATGTATAATATTTAATGTACATATAAGATTTTTAGGTAGACGGCGTTTGATCACGATGGAATTTGATTTCTTCAATGGCTTCCTTCTGGCGATTTTCAGTATGGAAGTAATTTTCATATACATTGTGGCCATGACCTGTTATCGCTACTAGTCATATCTGCGAGAAGAGAGCTTGTTAATCTGTTGGCATTTTGCGTTGGATTACCTTAAGTTTATGTAAAGCATTGTTTCCGTGTATGTTCAACTAGGATTCTGAATTTTTGAGTGCTAAATTGTCTCTGCTTTGAGTTTCGGTTCGATTGATAGGTATGACTCAAAACTCTTTTAAAATTGTCTTTCGGCTTGCTCCATTGTTTGGATCTTCCGGACATAGAGTTTCATGAAATGATATCAATCATAACTTATTTCTTGGTTATTGATTTCAGCTTGCTATCATTGCAACGCCTCACGTATTAAGGAAAAATGGACTCCCATAGAATTTCCCAAGAAGATGGCTATGACTCCCATATTACCTGCAATCCGGGATCTTTAGGACCTTCAGAACCAGGTTTTGGTGAAAGTGATGAAGCAGAGTTGGTTTCTGTTTCCTGGAATCAGGATTACAGCTGTTTTGCTGCTGGCACGAACCATGGTTTTCGTATATATAACTGTCAACCTTTCAAGGAAACTTTCAGACGAGAGCTGAAGGATGGAGGGTTTAAAATCGTAGAGATGCTTTTCAGGAGTAATATCTTGGCACTTGTTGGTGGTGGACCTAACTCTCAGTACCCTTCAAATAAAGTATTGATTTGGGATGATCATCAGAGCCGCTGTATCAGTGAATTTTCTTTTAGATCGGAAATCCGTGCGGTGAAGTTAAGAAGAGATCGAATCGTCGTTGTTCTTGAGTACAAGATATATGTCTACAATTTTATAGACCTAAGACTTCTTCATCAAATCGAAAATTTTTCAAATCCAAGGGGGCTATGTTGCCTCTCTCATCATATGAATACATCTGTGCTGGCCTGTCCAGGTACTCGACGAGGAGAGGTCCGAGTTGAACACTTTGGGCTTAACATGGTGCAAATCATTAATGCGCATGATTCTAATATTGCCTGTATGACCATGACATTGGATGGCCTGCTCCTTGCAACTGCCAGTACAAAGGGAACGCTGATTAGAATTTTCAACACAATGGATGGAACTCGTCTGCAAGAGGTCTGGTAACTATGAACTACTGCTTCACTTTTATTAATACCATCAGTGTACCATACTCTGTGTGAGCTACATTTTGATAAGGATTCTGTCAAGGAAATGGTTGAGAAATCATATCTATCAATATTTATTTAGAAAGACTTTGGTAGCTATGAGTAAAAGTAACAGACTCTTATGTGTTGCATTTATTTTGTGTACATTACTGATTGATTAGGTCTGCTTCACTGATACAGGTCCGAAGAGGAGTAGACAGAGCAGATATCTATAGCATTGCACTTTCACCAAACGTCCAGTGGCTGGCAGTATCAAGTGACAAGGGGACTGTTCACATTTTCTCTCTTCGAGTGAGAGTCATTGGGGAAGACGCACACTGCATTGAACACGAGACTTCTTCAAATTCCCTGCAGCCTCTTATTTCTCCAGCCAGTGGTGTCAACCCTGGTTCGTCATTGTCATTTCTGAGAGGTGAGGTAGAAATTAGGAGACAGTTTCAAATTGACTGTTACTGTGAAGAATGATTTGCCTCGTTGCTTATGGGGGGTAGTTTAGAAAAGATAGATTACATCGAGAGAGTAGTTACGTGAAAGTTTGAAGAAAAAAACTTTCTTGATTCATGGGAAAACCAGTGAACTTCATAGAAACTTGGCGCTTAGAAGCCTTGGAAAATATATGTGTCACTAGGAAACTTGTTTATCTTTTTATTGCCGGTTTGATGGCTTTCTTCTTAACCAGCATATTGAGGTGTATCAGCTCATGCTTCTGCTTCTGTATGGTGCCTAATGTCTTCAGATAATATTGCAGGGGTTCTGCCAAAATATTTCAGCTCGGAATGGTCATTTGCTCAGTTCCATGTACCAGAAGTCAACCAATTCTTTACAGCATTTGGCGCTCAGAACACAATAGCGATTATCGGCATGGATGGAAGGTAATAAGCAAGCCTTTCTCTATCTCTCTAAGTATAATTTGCACAATTTACCAACAAGCACACGTCTGATTTGTCGGCCTTACAGTTTTTACAGATGCAATTTCGATCCAGTGAATGGAGGAGAGATGACTCAGCTTGAATACATCCATTTTCTGCCAGACAGCCGTCGAAGATAGAAAGCCCCCCAAGTGTGAGTTCTCTATGTACATAAACCATTGGCTCTGTTTATAGATTTGGTGAAACTGTACAAGATTTGATTCTTTCAAGCTTTATGTGATTAAAGGTTGTATCCTTGATTGGAACAATGTATATACCAAAGGATTTATATCTACACTAATTTCTAGAAAACCAAACTGTGATTCGATTACGATTATTATCAAATTTTAAATATAGAATGTTCGGATGTTAAATTACATTAAGACAAAGGGTATAGGCCGAATGTAAAATGTAAGAGGCCATTGCAATATCCTTATTACTAGAATACAGAGCCCGGTTTCTCCTGCCGATACAGAGAGACTATAGTTTCGAAGAAAGGCCAGTCTTGTGGTCGAGAACAATCATCACTTTTCCAATTGCCTTCCTGTCTTTGAGGTCCCCGAATGCAAGATTAGCCTGTAATCCAAACGGTAAGTGTTTAATTTACATTATTTGAGTGTTAATATAATGAATATGAATTGATGGTTTTACCTGCGAGAGGCCATAGATTCTAGAGATGTGAATTGTGATCAGTCCACGGGCAAGCCATGACAGTAACTCTTTGATCGAATCTTCAAGGACACTGGGTTGGTGGATTCTGTAGCTGCCCCAGTAAAGGCCATGCACCGTCCAGTTCTGCATCAATTGGTCAGTAATACTCATGAATATTTGATTCTCTCAACTGAAAGAGCTTCTTCTTCCTTTTGACAACATGATTTTGGTAGGCAATCGTTGATTTACCTTTACAAGGGCTATATTAGCAGGAATCAAAGGTACTTGGCCACTGGCGAATCCAATCACCAGAATCTGAGCTCCCCAACTAAGAACTTTCATGGAGTCCTTATTAAGATTCCCTCCAACAGGATCATATAACACGTCAACTCCTCTAAGCTTCCTTGTCTTGATAAACTCTTTGACGCTTGAAATAACATTTTCACTGCCCAAATCAACAACATGATCCACTCCCATCGATTTCAACAGCTGAATCTTCTCAGTTCCCCTGTCAAAAAAGCAAACAAAAAATAAACCAGAAACCAAGAACTGACCTAAACCCAAAAATGAAACCAGCATATTGATATACCTAGCAACTGCAATAACAATGGCTCCACAAATCTTGCCGATTTGAACAGCTGCAAGGCCAACCCCACCAGCAGCCCCTAGAACCATTAAGACCTGCATCAATATCAATGAAATCTTTCTCAACACCTTACAAACTCAGATTCACATCAAAGCAAAAAAACATGAATCAGAGAGATGAGATTCCTACTTGACCAGATTTTAGACGAGCTCTATGGACAAGTGCTACATGAGAAGTACCAAACGCAACAGGAAGTGCAGCTGCAGCAACCATGTCGCATCTTTCTGGTACAAGAAAGATACGAGATTGATCGGCAACAATGAACTGAGCAAAAGAACCAAGATCAGCGAAGGAACAGACACGATCGCCAACGCGGAATTTAGTGACAGCTGAGCCGATTGCGTCGACGATGCCAGAGTAATCAGAGCCAGGGATGAAAGGTAAGGCAGGTTTCTCCTGATATTTTCCGAGAATCTGAAGGTAATTGGCGTAATTCAAGCTCGTAGCGATAACTCTGACTCTCACCGCCGTATCTGAGTTCAAAGACGGGATTGGGTGAGTCTTGCTCACCTCCACCGGCGACTCTGAACTACCTGGCTCCGTCACCGTCGGATCCCCCAATTGCCGGCAAACCAAAGCCTCCATTTTTTAATCTCGAACTCGAAGTTGGAAGATGAATGTATCATTATCGCCACTAAGTAAATGAGCAGTCAGGTAAGTTATTTCGAAACGACGTCGTTCACATCACCAGAATTGCAGCCAAATATACATGAGATGTTTTAGAATTCGAGGATCAACTTATCTTCTTTCCACTAATGGGTATTTTCTATGAAATTTCCTAAATTCTTATAGTACTTCCAGACCCGATCATAGAACCTTCTCATGTCTTGTCTAGGAGTAGAATTTGCAACAAGCAATCTGTAAGCCGAGCTCATTGTGAACGTACCAATAGACGTACCAGACCAGCCAATACAATCTGAATGTTGAGTGACGTTATCAACCACAATGGACCCTAAAGTTAGTAGGATATAATCAGGGATAAGAGGGGCGATACGATCAAAGGACCAGCCATGTCCATCATGCCAGAGGTCACAAACTTTCAGCACCCAATGCCATGAGGGATATTTGACAGAGCAAGATTACTGAGAGTTGAATTCATACACCACTTGTCGGACCAAAAGCGGGTTGATTTTCCATCACCAATTGTCCATCTCAAGTTCGGGATCACTACTTCATTCAAACCCATACAAATACTTCGCCAAGTTGAGGAGAAATTGCCTTTAGCACGAGACCATGAGAAATTATGATCCTCCAAGATCCCATATTTCCCGCGGAGAACTTGTATTTATAGACTTGGGGGATCCTTAATAAGTCGCTAACCCAATTTAGCTATAGATACAAGATTCATTTCTCTAGCCTTTCGTATACTCAGACCACCATCACACTTAGGTTGGCAAATTCTGTCCCAAGACACCAAGTGAATGCGATGATGACTATACTCGTCTCCCCATAAGAAATTACGTGAAATCCTACCGATCTTTGCGAAAATAGAGGCTGTGAGACATATCAAACTCATAAAGTAGATAGGTAATAAGGAAAATATTGCTTTAGTAAGGGTTAACCTACCCGCAAAACACAACGTATGGTGTTTCTATTCCGATAAACGAGATGTCATCTTATTCATAATGTCTCCAAAGGTATCTTTGTTAATCGGTTTCTGAAGAGCAGACATCCCAAGATACTTACCCAAATCGTTAACCAATTTGATATCACTGACTAAACTGATTTGGACAGCTAGAAAATGATTCATATTCTTGGAAAAATAGACTTTTGACTTCTCCAAGCTTACTCGTTGACTAGGAGGTACACAAAACTGTTCAAGGACGATCTTTATCACAACAATTTGATCTAGAGACGCTTCAGCCAATAAGATTATATCGTCCGCAAAACACACATGAGAGAGATGTGGACCGGAGCGAAATAACTTAATCCATTGCTTATCAAACACAGCTTGGTCAATGAGTTGGCAAAGTCTCTCCATACACAAAACAAATAAATATGGGGATAAATGATCTCCCTAACGAAGCCTTCTTTGAGGAGTACACTCACCATTCCAAATCACACACATAGAGGGTCCAGAGACACAATTCATAATCCACATCACCCATATCTCAGGAAACGTGGCTACTCTCAATGTATCCTCCAAAAAATTCCAACGAATACGATCATATGCTTTTTCAAGATCAAGCTTTAGGAGCATCCATCCTTTTTGACCCACCTTCCGGTTCATAGAATGCACTACTTCTTGGACCAAAACAATATTATCAATACCCAATCAACCTAGAATGAAACTAGTTTGAGCTGGACCAACAAGACGGGTCATTATCAGTTTCAGCCTCTCTACCATAACTTTTGTGATAGTTTTGAATAAAATATTACACAAACTAATCGGACAAAATTGCTTTAGTGTTTAAGGTTTTAACACTTTAGCAATGAGGACCAAAAAAACATCGTTAGTACCTGAAGGAAGGATTCCTGTCTCAAAAAAATTTAAGACAAACTCCGAGACTGATTGACCCACGACACCCCAAGAAGATTAATAGAAGATCGGTTAAAGACCATCTAAACAAGGAGCACTATACTTACTGTTGATGCTCGAATATGTTTTGATCCAAGATCAACAATATACAAGTAGAAAGCCTTTTGGACCAATGAGATTGTGTTGTATTAATCAGATTATATTGTGTACATTCTTTGGGTTTAATCACTATATTTATACATAGCTTTTTTGTCGAATTTAGTCGAATCTTCATTTATGTTGATTGAGTCCGACTTTCCTTTTATTGTCTCATCCTCCGTGATTTGCTCAGTCTGCTGATTCCGTGATTGATTCCGCTCGCTCAATCAGCTCGTCAATCTCGCATTTCTCGCTAATTATCTTGAATACCAATTCAGCCCGTCAAACTTCACCTTGCGCGTATTGCATCGTCTGTTCTATTTCTGTGCCAAATATGTGGATGGACTTATCTTGTCTTAACCGGCTTGCCCTTATTTGGGTATCACCAATTGGCCCCCAAATCTTTGTCAAATCATTGAGATTTGACAGAAGATTTTAATTTCCCTTCTCCCGCAATTTTCCTTCTTCCTCAACTGTTCGTGGTGTCCGTCTTTCTAGGTTTCTTCTTTAAAAACCGTCTCCGACTGCAGCCGAGCTCGTGCACTTTCACTGTTTTCAAGGTAAGTCTTTTCACATTTCCTTGTTCCTGCGTTTTCTTTTAATTATATCTTCCTTTTCTCTCATAACTTTTATTTCCAACTGCTTCTTTCTCTCTCTCTTCTGCTGCTTTTCTCTCGTTTCTTCTTTCTTGTTCTCCAACTTCTCTCCTTTCTTCGTAGATAGCCCCCGGTACTTCATTCGAAAATTTCTCCAAGGCTCGATCCTCCGCCAGATCCGAACGTTCTTCGAAGAAAGATCGTTCTTCCGCTGTGCCTCTACCAGTTATACGTGGCGTCACCCTTTCTTCTCGGCGGCCGACTTCGAGGCGTTCTGTGTCCGGCATCAGATGCCGCATGCCATCAATCTTCGACTGCCCCTACTTTTCTTCAGGGTTACGGCCTGATATCGTCCTCTTACTTTGACGATTGCCATCTTTCTTTCCCCCTTCCTGAACCGTTTTACTTCTCCTTAGTTCATTGGGGCTCTCTTTTAAGCACATTGTTCCGAATCTGCTTTGTACTATGATTGCTTCCTTGGTACTTGCTCGTGAAGTCGGCGAGACGCTATCTCCAGGGGCCTTCCTCCAACTTTTCTCAGTTCGTCGGGCTGGAACTTAACCATTTTTTTATGCTTACCTTAATCCGAACGCCAAGTTCCTCGATGGACTCATGGTTCGTCAGGACGGCTGGTTGGAGAAATTCTTCTACTTTAAGCTCTGTCGCGAATCAATTGGGATTTTTTCTCCCGAGCAGTTACTGGATTCTAGTGACTCCGCTTGCGGTCTGATTCACGCACTCTTCTTTTTTACCTTTCTTTCTCTCTTTTTTTTTTGCTTGATGTTTTGCATCGTCGCAGTGTGATTGACGTGTTTTCTGTTTACAGCTTTCTTTGGCCCCATCCTTTTGCCTGAAGATTTATCTGCCCTGGTTGCGAAGTTTAAGCAGGCCAGCTGCAATTGGGGGTCGTTCAACCGGGAGAGGGTTTGTTCTGCTTTCTCGTCCGTGATCCTTCTATCGTACTTTATGGCCAAGTCTCCCTCTCCTCGTCATTCTGGACGGGCTGGTTCTTCTGTGCGTGCTGGTCAGTATTCTTCTTTTAGCGGATCCCCTCTTCTTGCTGGTTATCTCTTGCTAGTTGTAACTTTTGGCTTGGCAAATTACGGTTGCTTTCCTTTTAGATTCTCGCCATCAATCCGGGGTGTCTGGTCGTGAAGACGTGTCTAGTCATCATTGAGGTGAGGATTCTCAGGTGTCTCCAGTCCATAACACTGACGCCCCTCTTGACACCTCCGTTTTAACTCCGATAGTCGTCTCTCCTGTGGAGCATAGGAGTGGCAAGGAACCGATCCATTCTCAGTCTGTCCGTCATTGTCCTTTGCTGTCTGGTGGTGAGCGCCCGTCCAAACGAGCTTGTGATGCTCCAGGGCCGTCTTCTGGGACCCCTCGTCACTTTTGGTCATTTAACCACACTCGTGACCATCCCATTGTAGAGGATCCTGTCAAGTTATCTGAAATTATTCACCATATGGTGCCCTGGGGTCACGGGCTTCCTACTTTGGAATCCACGGCTTCCAAGGATTCTTACATCAAGCTTGCAGGGTCTTTTGGAAAGGTAACTTCAAACTTTATGATGATTCACTATGGTGAGTTTATTGCCGTGCTTGTAACTCCCTTTTTGTTTTAGTTTATGGTGCTCTGAACAAGGTGGTCGGTTGTTTTGAGTCGGGCTCTTTGCTGGGTGTGACTTCGAATGTGGTGGGCTCGTCTTCTCACACCTCGTCAGATCCAGTGCGTATCTTGAATGACGCGGTTGTTGCTCGGGACACCGAGATTTCCAAACTTCGGGCCAAGGTGGACAGTACAAAGAAGAGGCTGGCTTCCATTCATCGCGAAGCCAATTATGCAACGAAGACGCTGTCCCTTGAATGTCAACAATGGGGAATTTCTCGCGAGAGATTGGTTGCCCGAGCGGTCAGGAGGAGGTCCAATGCGCTAAAAAAGAGATTCAGGAAGTACATTGCCGGGGTCCGAAGCAAGTTCGACCGTATGAAAAAGTACTATGATTATCGGATCATCAAGTCGAGGGCCGATCTCCGTGTCGGGCTCCTTGAGGAGATTAAGTCTTGGGTTCCCTCCACCGATACCCTTACTTTGGCTGCTGAAAGGGATCGCCTTGCTCTCGAAGCTCACAAGGATGGTGTGGATGAGGTGTTTGATTTTGACTCAGGGCGCGATTACTTCCCCTCTGATTCCGACGAGGGTCCTGACATCGATGTTGGATGCATTCCATTGCCTACTCCTGGAGGCGGCTCGAGTGACGTCTGAATAATTTTTTGTTTAGTCTTGTTCTCTTTATTTCTTGTATTTCGGTTGTTTCTCGTACTCTCTTTTTTCTCTCTTTCTTTTTTGCTCTTGGGTTATCCAAGTCTGAACTGATTTGTGGTTTGCCCCTTTATTATTCGTTTTGTTATTTGAAGCGCGCTTCTATTATTATTATTTTTGTCTGACCACTTTTACTTGTGGAGATCATCTCGTCTTTGTCCACGAGATCATTGTTTGCTTGTTTAAATCTCCTTCGTCGTTTGTGCATTATCTTGCTTGATGAATTTTGCGGGATGGACTTCGGCGTTCGCGGCTTAGGATGTTGGCTTTGGATAATTTTCAGCCCGAATTCTATGTCCTCCTTATTGGATGAGGCGGGGTAGTTTTAATCATCCCGGCTTGCGTAGTCGAGCCCAACTTGTTACAAACTCGTCTTATCTTTTCCTTTCTCAGGGAGATCCTAACCACTCGTTTGAAATTCTTTTGATTTTCAACGATTGGATTGCTGGGAGTTCAATGATTACCGGTCTTCCCGGTTGCAGGTTCTCGTTTGTTTAATAACTTCTTGCCTCCCTTTCCTCAATTATTTCGGTGCTTACTCCCTTTAACAGGTGTTTCTCGTCTCTCTTCTCCTCTTCTCTTTTTTTGGGCTGCTTCGTTTTGTGATTTCTGGTTTTTTGCCGTACTCCTTGCTTTGCTTTTGTATGAGCCTTTCTTCTCGTTCTACTCTTTTGTCTCAAAATTTCATGGCAGCCGAATCTAGCTCTAGGCTTCTCACTTCTCATTCTGCTTCTTCTAAGTACGCCGGTTATTCAGAGACCATCTCTAATGTTCCTCAGAAACAATTGGTTGAGGCTAGGGTTCCCACGCAGAAGAAATCGTGAGGATTGTACGCCGCATGACTTGACGAACTCCGGTGACTCTGCAACTTCCGGGAGAGCGTTATTACTCAGACGGCGGAAGAGGGCCAGACCCCTAAAGATGCTCCGCCGAGATGGCTTGGCGCTTATTCCATCTATTTCTCTGAGAGTTATCTTCGATTTCCCATTCCTAATTCTCTCTTTTCGATCCTTCATTCTCTGAATCTCTCTTTTGATAAAATGTGTCCGTCGTTCCTTCGCGTCGTCCTTGCTCTCTTGGTTCGAGGTGCTGAGGTAGTTGTCTCGATTAGGGCTCTCGAACTCCTCACATTCTACACCGTCAAACGGAACCCGAATTCCAAGACCATATACCTTTCCAACTGTGATTCTCGGAAGGTTCTCGACGGTCTGCCCGACAAAGACACAAATTGGATGTCGAAGTATTTTTTCTTTAAGCTTTCTCTGGACTCAATTGGGGAATTTGACCCCAATTATATTATTTGGAATTGGAGAGATAAATCTGGTTGACCATATTTATATTTTATTTGTCAACTTCCTTACCGTGCTTGGCATTCTTACCTTTTCTGTTTCGCATTACAGAATATCTCTGTCCTGATCTTACTGACGCCGCATTCGCCATTCTGGACAAGTTGAGAGACTGTGAGGTGCATTGGGACTCTTTTTCTGTGTTTAGAATCAGGTGTCATCTTTCTTCCGTAGCGATCGTTCCGAGAGATCCTGTTGGTTAGTTTTGTTTTTTCTGTGATTTTTTGTTTGTCTCCTTCTTCTGCTATATGCACATGCTTTGTATTTTGGTTCGCAGCTAGGTAGACTTCCGTGTCTTCCATACGCGTTTGCGCTTCCACTTCTTCTCGTGCGCCTCGATTGACTGAGATGCCTATTTTGGCTCTTAAGAGGAAGAATGTTGTTAAGGATGAGAAACCGGGATGAGACGACAGTCTCCAGCTTCAGGGGACTGGTGCTTCCTCTTAAGTATCGGGATCTCATCTGACCTCCGATTCCAATGTGATTCCTCTTGCGAAGGGTTCCCGTCACGACAGGTGATTCGGGGCTCCAGCCGGTCTTCCCTTGGCCCCCTCTACTACTGATGTCGGGGTGCGTCCTCCTGAGAATCCAGTCGGGATGTTATCTATCTTGAACTCAAACGAGGCTGCCTTCGTTGATCGGATGTCTGAGCAGGATAAATTTGAGGCCGCTCTTGCGCTGCATACTCGGGTTTGTGATCATGTTCTCTTGTTCAGTTTCTTTCCCCTCTATCCAAGCTTGTTGTTGATCGTAACGGCGTCTGTCCTTTCTCTTTTCTCTTCTTTTTTTTAGGCGACCAGAGAGATGAAGAATGTTATCTTTACTCTGGAGGGCAAGCTCATGAATTCTCTCTTAAACGATAAATTTGAGGATCTTCAAGCTTCGAATTCCAGGCTCGAGGAGGATCTCAAGGCTGAACGGGCAAGGAATAAGTCTCTTGAATCAGAGAAAAAGTACCTCGCTTTGCGGCTCTCCTGTGTTTTGGAAGAGGGAGAGTTGAAGTCTCGGGAGGTCCAGCTCCTAAGGTCTTGCAACAGCGACATTACCGCTCGGGTTCATGCTTTGGAGGAGGAGAAGAAAGCTCTTGACTCTCGCTGGCATGAGGTGAAGAAAGCTCTTGACTCTGGTAAGTGGTTCCGAAAGGATGTTGAGTGGTAGGTTAACGTCGACATTCGTGAGTTCGAATCCAACCCCGTGCTTATCGACGAGTTCGAATTTGAGGATTTTGATGCTACCAACGAGAAGGCTTCACTCGTGGAAAAGTTGGGCTTACCTAGAGCGCAGTACAAAGAAGAGCCTGAGCTTGTCGTGAGCGAGCTTCCCTTCCCGGATTTATTTTCTGGATCTAAAGCCGCAGTCGAGACTCCTCTGGTCGACCCCTCTAGTTACCTCATCAAAGACTCGTCTCCCCCTCGTGATCTCGCAGCTATTATTACCGATCTGAAGGACTCCTCTGCTAGAAATGTCGAGCTCAGGGGTGCTTGTGCAGACGAGGTTGCTAGCACATATGTTTACGATGTGGAGTCTGCTCAAGGGGATAATGTTTAGGGCCCCACCTTCCTTTGTCTTTCCCTTCCCCCCTTCTCTCTTTTTTTAGTCGAGACTTTTTGGATATTTTACGGTGTAATTATGACTTATCTTTTCTTTGCCGCTCTCTATATATGTTCGACATTCTTGTTAAAAGGATAAAGTATTTTTATTAGATGGGGCTAGACTCGTCTGTGTACGAGCTGCATACGTATTCCACCATCAGAATTAAGCCCAAACATAGTTCTCAGTTACAAATTTAAACGTAATAATATTTTAAGTTCATAACATTCCAGGACCGTAGCTCTGCTTTTCCTGTTACGGGGTCTCGCAATCGGTAGACTTCATCCTTTAACACGCTTGATACTTGGTATGGTCCTTCCCAGTTCGTTCGTAATTTTCCGGCGTTTAGCTCTTTCGTGTTTTGGAATACTTTCCTGAGGACTAGGTCTCTTTCTTTGAAGTGTCGCGCTCTTATCTTCGAATTGTAAAACTTTGCCACCATCTGTTGATAATTTTGCATTCTCANCTTGGTCCCTTTTTTTGGTTATCGTATCGATTTGGTCCTCCAGGGCTTCATCTTTTGCTTCGGGCTCATTGATCATCCCTCTTCTCAAACTTGGGACACTAAGTTCGATTGGTACCAGCGCTTCACACCGCATGTCAGTGTGAATGGAATTTCTTTCGTCGCCCTCCATGGGGTAGTTCCATGCGTTCATAGTACTGACTGTAGTTCCTCTGAACAGCTTGACTTCTTTGAATTTAGTCTTTTCTTTAGATTAGACAGTATCGTTTTGCTCGTGGCTTCTGCCTGTCCATTTCCCTGAGGATATCGCGGCGTTGAAAAGGTCAACCGGATTTCGAGTTCTTCACACAAGCTTTTTACCTGCTGCGACACGAGGTTTGCTCCATTTTCGGTGACGATATTTCCTGGGATTCCGAACTTGCAAATGATGTCGCCAGATGAATTCCCTCACTTGGGGGCCCGTCAACTATTGGAATGGCTCCGCCTCCACCCATTTGGTGAAGTAATCGGTTGCTATCAAGACAAAACAGAATCGCTTCCTTCCAGATGGTTCTAGCGGCCCGATAACGCCCATGGCCCAGCGCATGAAGGGATATGGAATTACCATCTGTCCTATTTTTTTACTTGGAATATGTATGAAGGGTGCGTGACGGTGGCACTTTTGACACTGCTTTGAGTAATCCTCGATGTCTCTTATCATCGTTAGCCAGTAATAGCCCTGCCTTTTGATTTTAAATGCTAGCGCGCGTCCGCCGGAGTGATTCCCGCAAATCCAAGGTGCACCTCGGCTAAAATCTGGGCTGCTTCATCATGAGTCGTGCATAGGAGGCATGGTCCCGCTACACTTCTTTTGTAGAGTCGCCCATTTATAATACAGAACCATGCACTCTGAGCTTTCAGTTTTCTTGCTTCCCACCGGTCCTACGGGACCATCCCATATGAGATACACTGCATAATGGGAATCCACCATTCTGGGATTGCCGTGATCCTGGCTTTGTGCCTTTGCTTGTCGTTGTCCTCCTCTTGCTGTGTTATGGCTAATACTTCTCCTGGTATCTCTATGCTGGGTTTTTCCAAGTACTCTACCCGGATAACTCTCCTTACCAGGGGTTCTGACATTGACGCGAGTGCTGCCAGGGCGTCAGCCGCCGTGTTTTCTGCTCGAGGTATCTTTTCCAGCTCAAATTTCTCAAATAGGCACGCTGCATTCTTGACTAGCTCCAAGAATGCATTCATTCTCGTATCCTTTGTCTCGTATTCACCGTGATACTGGCTGGTAACCAGTTGGGAGTCACTATGTGCTTTTAGATGTTTTACCCCATTCCAGCTGCGATTCATAACCTTGTGAGTAAGGCTTCGTATTCGGCCTCGTTGTTTGATGCTTGATAGCCTAGCCAACAGGAGTACTCGATTAAGTCTCCATTGGGCGAGGTTAATCTTAGTCTGTATCCCAACCCGTTGTGAGAGGACGATCCATCGACGTGGACCATCTAGGGGTTTTGGTCGACTTCCATGCTGTCTGATCCTCTGTAGATTTCGATGACAAAGTCCCGAGGACTTGCGACTTCATGCTCGTGCAGGGTTGGTACTCGATATCATATTCGCTGAGTTTGATCACCCATTTAACCAGCCATCCTGAGTTATTCAGACTATGGAGGATCATACGTAGCGGTTGATTCGTCATTACCATGATAGTGTGTGATTGGAACTAGGGACGAAGTTTCCTTGCAGTTATTACTAATGCCAGAGCTATCTTCTCTACTAGCGGGTATCGTTCTTTGGGTTCCGATAAGGACTTACTTACGTAATAAATAGGTCGCTATTCTCCTGCTTCTGATCAGACTAAAACTTCACTTACCACCGTCATTGATACTGCAAGGTAGAGATAGAGCTTCTCCCCTTCTTCCGGTTTTGCTAAGATCGGCGGTGTTGCTAGATAGGTCTTTAGCTCCTCAAAGGCATTTTGGCATTTATCATCCCATACAAACCGGTTGAGTGCTGCTATCCTTTCGGTCAGCTGTTGGACCTCTTTCTTTGTGCGAGGTGGACGCATATTCGTTTGTGCGTTTATCTGGCGTGGGTTGGCCTCTATCCCTCTTTTTATTACCAGATACCCTAGGAATTCTCCGGAAGATACTCCGAATGTACACTTAGCCGGGTTGAGCTTCATTCCGAACTTGTTGAGGATATCAAAGCATCTCTGTAACTGATCGACGTGATCCTTTACATCGGCTGACTTGACCAACATGTCGTCGATGTACACTTCCATGGTTTCTCCTAATTCTTCCGCGAACATGAAGTTCACTAATCGTTGATATGTTGCACCTGCGTTTTTGAGTCCGAACGACATTACGCGGTAGCAGTAAGTCCCTTGTTCGGTTATGAAGGATGTTTTTTCCTCGTCGTCTGGGTGCATGAAGATTTGATTGTATTCTGAGAAGGCGTCCATGAAGGACATTAGCTGGTTTCCCGTGGTTGATTCTACCATTTTGTCGATTTACAGGAGCGAGTAGCTATCCTTCGGGCATGCTTTATTGAGGTCGGTGAAATCTACATATACTCTCCATTTTCCATTTTTCTTTCGTACTACTACTGGATTTGCCAGCCAATCAGGGTACTTGACTTCTCTTATCACCCCCATCTTTAGTAGCCTTTCTACCTCAGCCCGGACTGTTTTGGCTTTGTCCGGTCTGAGCTTTCTTTGTTTTTGTTTGACCGGCTTGTAAGTTCAATCGACATTTAGCTCGTGTGTTGTTACCAATAGATTGATTCTCTTCATATCCTGGGGGTCCAGGCGAATGTTGCCGTGTTTTCTCTGAGGAAGTTTTCCAGGTCTTGACGGATCGCTGGGTCTAAATCTGCTCCAATGGTCAGTTCCCGGTAGGGGTGATCTGGGTCAACAACTATCTTGGTGGTTTTGATTTCTTCTGGCCTTTGGTTGGCGAGTTCTTCCGTCTTTTTCCTAGTGACTGGCGGTTTGTCAGTTAATTGCTATAAAGTCTGACCCCGAGTTTGTTTGAAATTCTCTTGATAGCATCGCCGTGACACAGACTGGCTACTATATATGACTCCTTCTCTGTCGTTTGCTGGGAACTTTACGCACTGGTGGTACGTCGAGGCTACCGCTTTCATCGAGTAGAGCCAGGGTCTTTGTAGGATTGCGTTAAAGGGTGCTAGTGCGTCCATTATCACGAAGTTTGTTATCTTTCTGATTCCGGAAGTGATCACCGGCAGTTGGATCGTTCCCATTGTAGTTTCACTGTTGCTGGAAAAACCTATTAAGGTTGTTTTTCCTCCAACCAACTCGTTGTCCTCTAGACCCATTCTCTTGAAAGCGTCGTAGAATAAAATGTCGACGGAACTGCCTGTGTCGACCAAGATCCTTGCCAGCTCTACTCCCCCGACGTCAAGCTCGATTATGAGCGCGTCTTCATGAGGCTTATCAAGGTGTGCTGTTTTGCTTTCATTGAAGGTTACAGTCGTTAGGTCATCTTTTCGGCTTGTGTTTGAACTTGGGGGTTGCATCTCTGCTTTCCATTGATGTGCTTTTATGGATTTAACTGAGCTTCCGCACAGGCTGGACCCTCCTATGATGACTCCAACTCGCAGCTTGGTGGTTTCCTTGTTTTCTCCTACCTCTACAGTCTCCTCTTCCTCGGTGGATTTTCTATCTCACTTTCTGCGTTGCCCATCGTTCTTCCATTCTTTTCTCATTCCTTCCTCCAATTTTCCTTCTTCCTTGAGCCATTTGACCACTATGGACTCCTCCAGCGGGTGGCCGTGTGTCTGATGGTAATCGCAATATTTTAACATATCCAGCGGTTTTTTGCTTCTAAATTTCCCGACTGAGAACGAGTGACGACCTGTCGTAATTTTATCGTTCTGGCTATTGCTTTGAAATTTGCTCGTTTTCGAATGCGCTTTAGCTGCTTCCTTCTTTTCGAAGCGCTTCCCTGGCTCCTCAGGGCGTCTGAGCTCGGATCTTTGCTCCTCCCAGTTAATAAAGTGAGTTGCTCAGTGAAGTGCTTTGTCTAACGAGCTAGGAGGCCGGACCATCGGATCTTGGCTGAAAGTCGAGGCCTGCCATATTCCTCTTTTTAGCGCAATTAAAGCCATGTCGTCGGGGACATTAACGCTTCTCGACTTCATTTCCTTGAAACGAGCTATATATTCCCGCAGTGGCTCGAATTTCATCTGGGTCAAGTTGAGCAGGCTGTCAGTAGTGGTGCGGATCTCTATGAAGATAGAGTAGTACTTCAGGAACACCTCTGCGAGCTGTTCAAACCCATCTATAGATTCCTTAGGTAAGGTCGAGAACCAATCCAGTGCTGGTCAGATTAGATTTTCGGAGAAGAACCTGCAAAAACCTGCATCTCTCTTGTGACCCTCGAGGTGAGCCCGATCGGCCGCTAGTCGGAATGATTTTAGATGTGCTATAGGGTCCATATTCCCTGAGTATTGCGGGAATTTCATTTTTCTGATGTCGCGAATGCGTGCCCTCGTAATCCTTCTCGTAAAGGGTGTGTGTTGCGTTTGCTCGATCACGTACATGATTTCGGGTGCAGTAGATATTGTGCGATGCAGTTTGGAACGTATGCTTGCGTACTTCTGCAACGTTTTCTTCATCATTTGTCGGAGCTCGCCTTTCCCCAAGATATCTTCTGTTTGGTACCCATTCTGAAGCCCTCCTTCTGCGAGGCAGCCCGTTGTATTTCGTTTTGAAGGTCACGGCATGCAGCCTCTGCTTGGGCCAGCCGGTCTTTCAGGGCTCTCCCATCGGTTAGACTTGCTGGGAATTCTTCGTGCACTTCATCTTGCGAAATGGTTTCGTCGTGTTGTTCTCGAACTAAATGGTTTGCCTAGGCTACTGGTTGATTCGTTCTGTCCCCAAATTCTGGCTCGTGCGCCCCTCGCATGATTCCATTGGGATGTTCTCTGGGAACGGCATCCTGTCCGATGGTGTTTCCTGAGTTTCTAGCTTCTGTGACCATTTCTTGGAGCTCTGCAAGTTGTCTCCTGATTTCTTCCTCTTGTCGTCGGACTTGAAGTTGCAGCTTCTGATTCCTTAACTCGCTCTGCCGTACCTGCTCCATCGCCATTGAGGCCATTTCTATTAATTCCATGATTGTACGAGATTGTCTCTGGTACGTGGTTAACCGAGATGGCTCTGCCGGGATAATGTTTCCCAAGTCATAGGTTGCTTCGGGTTCCCCGTGTTTCCCTGTTTGGTTTCTGGTGACGTCGGTCGAAGTTCCTATGTCCCTCATCTCTGGTGGTAGGCCTTGACTTTCCGTTTGTTTTCGCTCGTGAAGACGTGACTATGGTTTTGTCGTCCCCACAGACGGTGCCAAATTGTTGATGCTCGAATATGTTTTGATCCAAGATCAACAATATACAAATAGAAAGCCTTTTGTACCAATGAGATTGTGTTGTATTAATCAGATTATATTGTCTACATTCTTTGGGTTTAATCACTATATTTATACATAGCTTTTTTGTCGAATTTAATCGAATATTCATTTATGTTGATTGAGTCCAAATTTCCTTTTATTGTCTCATTCTCTGTGATTTGGTCAGCCTGCTAATTTCGTGATTGATTCTGCTCGCTCAATCAGCTCGTCAATCCCGCATTTTTTGCTAATTATCTTGAATGCCAATTCAACCCGCCAAACTTCACCTCGCGCATATCGCATTGTCTATTCTATTTATGGGCCGAATCTCAGGATGGACTTATCTTTGTCTTAACGGGCTTGCCCTTTTTTGGGTATCCCCACTTACCCATTTTTCGCACAGCACACTCAACCTCCGTAGCAGTAAAAAGGTTAGCGAGAGTAGCCTAGTCTTCCCGAGATAAGCAAGAAAACTCAAGACGTGGAAGGATAAAAAACGTCTGATCCACATCATCTAATGAGAATAACGAGTTATAGAAGGAAACCGCATGATCCTCTAACTCCTGCGGGTCCAAAATTCATCTCTCAGTGCTCGATTTCAACATCTCAATTCTATTATACCTCTTTGTATAATAGTAGATGTATCAAAAAAACTTTGTGTTAGTCCCCCAAAGCAATCCTATTTTCCTATATTTTTGTAACCATAGCGTCTCTTCTTGTTTGAGAATAGTATCAAGCTCCTTTGCTAGTTTGCTTTCCTCTACCAATAGCGCCTCAGACGGGTTGCTATCCAGGAGTGCTTGAACATAGGAAAGATTAGATAACAAATGCTCATTCTTGCAGTTTATATCTCCAAAGACTTCCCAATTCCATTTTTTCAATAAGTTCTGTAAGCATAGCAAAGCCAGTGGTGTAATTATTTTTGGGTTCCAAGAAGCTGTAAGAAGATCTTTGAAACCATCATGTTGCAGCCAAGCGGCTTCAAATCGAAAATGTCTTCTTTTAGAGTTGCTCCTTTGTGTTGGAGAAAGCTACAAATATAAGGGGGAATGATTGGAAAAAATAAATGGGAGGTGAGTCACCGATGCATCTTGCCATAATAGTCGAGAACATGGACAGCAAAGTACCCGTCAAGTCTCTTAGCCACAAAATTACGAGTATCTCTACGACGACACCAAGTAAATTGAGGCCCCTTGAATCCCATATCCACAAAAGATAGATCATTAATCCAGTCCAAAAACCATAGAGTCCGGAGATAACATACTGTTTCCTCCCAACCATTCATCAAGGCATACTATTGTGTTGAAATCACCCCCTACTAACACCGGGTCAGAAATACCTTGAATAACCTGTTTAAGGATGCCCATAAACCATTATGTCTTTGAGAAGAAGGTTCAGAATACACCACAAATAGGTGCATGGTTTCCAGGTCTAAAACCATTGAAGCATGAATAAATTATTCATTAGAGTCAATAATTATAACTACTCCTAAGCTCGATTTCCAAAGTAGCTACAAGACTTTAATTTGCCCACTGAAAACCTTAAAAAATCTATCAAAACCCAAATTGCGACATATCAATATTGCGTTATCACCCGAAGCATGAATTTCAAACAAAGCTAACATATCAATAGGTTGTTTTTTCAACATATAGCGAATAGACTTTCGAAAAGCAAGTTTATTTTCTCCCGACAATTCCGGAATAAACAATTCATCAACATTAATATAATAAACGAGCAAGGAAATACTAGAGCGTGGCATCAAGCCCGTGTCTCAGTAAGCAAACCCGCACTTGCAGTATCCGCCTGAGGATGCTTGGTGACCATGGCTGGATATTCAATAATCATTCCAGAATCATCAATAATTGTCTCCGTATGAGTAACCATCAGAGAGGAAGCCTTATCTAGATCAATTCCCAAAGTACTCGGCAAGCCTTGTTCATGAACATGTAAACTGCGAGTAATGCCACTAGATGATTCAAACTTATCATGCTCCATATTAGTCTTACTTGCGCCGTTCACTCGGTCAATAGCCTCGAAGTTAGAACCAATAATCAAGTCATGAGAAAGACGAAGAGCTGTTTTCTTACCCTAAGACTTGAAAGTAACCGTTGGCTTAGTACCTCCAACATGGTTACCTTTGTTACCACTTCTCAAAAATGTTCGTAAAGAACTAGATACACCCTTCTCTTCCGTCGTATTATTAGCTTGTGGTACCTTTTCTTCATCGACAACATCTTTAGAAGGTGCAACATTCACTTTATTCTTCATAGGATCAGTTATTGGTGCCACAATCTCCAAACCTTCATGATCAACCCTCAGATTGTCAAATTTATTCATCAATGTAATATTATCCTGGGAGATCGAATTTCTCTTTTCCCGTAACACCCGCAAATTCTCCTTTATCGGTTCATCAGTAGGGAGCCTATGAGAGGGTACAAGATTTCCACCTTTTCCTTTTCGAGGAACTTGAGTGACACCATCCCTAAAGTTAAAAGTAGCAGTGTCCGCGATTGGAGCAGTTGTAACCGGCATAGTACCATGTTCAAGAAGCATGTTACTCACCATTGGAGGAGTTTGCAAACAAGACTCGAGAGCATGTCCAAGCATGTCACACCAAGGGCAGATATTCGAGAGGCATGATGCAAAAAAACGAGTCCCATTGACAATAATCGAACCTTTCAAAGGCTTAGAAAGATCAACTTCTACACCAATCCTTGCAAATCTCCCCCTTACAAAGTTGAGTGTAGTCTCATCGACCCTAATTGGTTTACCAAAATCACTTGAAATTCCCAAGAGAATAGAATCATGATATAGATACATAGGAAGACGCTCAATACGAATCCAAACATGAGTCGTACGAATTTCACTATGACTCGGATCAAAAGTAGACGACCAAGCTTGAGTTAACAGGCAACTCCTAAACATTTTCCAAGGTCCTACTGTCAAAGCAGCAAGGTATTCCTCCTCAAGACCAAAATGCACTAGAAAGAAGTTACGTGGTAAGTCAATTACGCGCATTGCGCCCAATAGTTTCCAAATTTCATGTAGCTTCCTAGTCATAGCCGGTTCAACCCAACACTTTGACATACATGCAGTTATCCCACATAGCATGAAGATCCTTAATGACATCCTCTTTAACCGATACCATTGCTTCCCCTGAATGCCCTTGCGGGAAGTCCACATGTAATCCAGCCTCAACA
The DNA here is from genome assembly GCA_900406435.1 of Lepidium aucheri. NCBI lineage: Eukaryota > Viridiplantae > Streptophyta > Magnoliopsida > Brassicales > Brassicaceae > Lepidium > Lepidium aucheri. Next base: position 4,943 of record OVBA01000545.1, on the reverse strand, counting down.
AAAGCACGAGAGATTCTTAGGGTTGGTATCGTGCCACCTTCTACACACTACCCCAAAACTTTCCAACCAACGACAAAGCTTTAACTGGAGCAATTTCCTTCTCCCCTTTGTCCATCATCAAATCGCAATCAACATCAGTTGTTCCCCTAGGTGATATAACCCTAGAGTCATCACCATAAATTATCGAATTGACCGATATGGAATTCACCACATGAGGAATCGCAGGGTTAGGTTTCGTTGTTTGTAATTGGACATTCGGATATGTAGACCATGTTGGATGTGATATGAGTGGTCTCTCTTGTTTACCCGCATCAATTATAGCTTCATCCACAACTCTAGTGTCCAAGGCCATATCACCTCTCACGCTCACCAAATCCCTACCTCCAATACCCATCACCGACTGCAAATCTCCCTCAGTCTCCCTCATCGGAACTCTACTACACGACAGAGATGGAAAATCCGGCGGTTTCCATTTAATTCCATCCTTAGTGCTGGTGGCTTCTTTCGCAAGTTTTGTTCACATAATCGTATTCTTCGTCATAGCCAATAAATTTCTCCTACGAAAAGTCAATCTTGAGACTTTGGATAAAAAATAGCTTATCAAATTATAATAATTAAAATAATATTAATTTGAAGATCGTGTAAAGCTGGAACATGGTTTATATTCTGTATGAAGTCTAGGCAAATTTTGGTGGTGGATTGATTTATGATTTTCTGAATTTTGCGGCGACGAAACATCGTGAACATTAAATCCGTCACCATACTAATCTCACTACCGCGAGACTCTTATATGTTTTTCTCATTATGATTTCGCCGAATTCTAAAACTTAATGGCATCCAAACAAAGTGCAAGGTTGAATCGTAAGGTTTTTATATTACTTTTTTATGGGAGAAGTTATTTTATAAATTTCTTGATACGGATTTGTATTTTTTTTTATCAACATTGGACCATAACTGGCCGGCTCACTAGTCAAGTTCCTGCATAATACAGGTGGTGGGATTCGATCCCGAGACATGCAAGTGCATCTGTCTTTAGTGGACTTACCACCTACCACTAGACTAAATGTCACTTGCAGAACTTGTCAAATTTGATATTTTCTAAATTAAATGTTTTTGAAACTTTGGATTTTACTTTTTTTTTTGGAATTAAATATTTAAGGTTCAGATTTGTACATATATACATACAAGATTCGGTAAGCATCCGATAAAAAATTTAAAAGTTAGTTTGTAATTTGAAAATATAAAATATTTTTATAATACCAATATTAAATTTTATAAAATGAATTAACGAGAGCTGCGGCGTTAACGATGACGATCTTCCTTGCTTGATGTGGGATACGTTTGGCCAGTGTTTATCAATTCTTTGCAGATCGGAGGTCCATGAAGAGAAGAGTTGTCGGTTTCATCAAATAACACATGGATCTATAATAAATAATCCAATCTACAATCAGATCTGATTTTTTGGTTATGTCCTGTGAGTTTGAGTTTTGATAATATGGAGGATCTGTATCCCGATTTGGTATATCGGTTATGTCCTGAGAAAGTAGGATTGCAAAATCGGGTGTATTTTCACCAAATCGCAAAAGGGATTATGGAGTGCTATTTTAGGGATTTTTCATGTGAGATTCTATTTATAATCGGTCAAAATCGAGGATTTTGGGAGATGCAATTAACAAGGTATGATGATTCTTCAAGATTAATATTTTTTGGGGGTTTGATTCATAGTCACGATATGGGCAACCATTGCTTTTGTCAATCAAATGAGATTTGCCAAATTTTCAGACCAAATAATTATGAGTTATCTAAAACTCAGAATCGGTTTCTAAATAGAGGATCCAAATCAATTCAGTTGAGGATTTGTCTTCATAGAATTATTGTGGGCAATATTATTTTTACGGTTATATATGTAAATGGTGTCTTCTATTTACACCTTACGCTGAATATTTTTTCTCCATCAAAAATATATTCTCAACTTTTTTCTTTACTCTGCACAATGCAAGTTCAAGCTTTAAACATGGATAGGAAGGGTAAAGCGCCAGAGATTGCTAGAGTCAAAATCCCCAGGTTTGATAATTCGGCTATTATCAAGGCTTACGACAAAACGTTGATAGGGAGGTGTATGAATGTAGCTAAGCAGGATGTTGGTTCGTTGCTATTGTCGTTGCCCAAAATCTGGAAAGTCGAAGATCGAGTGGTGGGCTCAAACTTGGGAAGAGGCAAGTTTCAGTTCGACTTTGATCACGAAGAGGATCTAGAAGAGGTTATAAAATCAGAACCCTTTCATTTTGACTATTGGATGCTTTCGATTGTCAGATGGAAACCAGTGGTGGACCTCAATTACCCATCAGAGATTCGATTCTGGGTCAAAGTGGTGGATATTCCCATTCAGTTTTGGGCTGCTGAAACTTTTTTGGCATTAGGACAAACACTAGGGGAAGTATTGGAGTTGGATATTGATCAAGGAATGATCAAAGTGGCTGTGGATGGTTTACAACCACTTAATTCTGAAACTATTGCTGAATTTTGGGAAGGTGAGGAGCAAATAATCTCTTTTGAATATCAAAAACTCTTCGGTTTTTGCAGGGTTTGTAAAAGCTTGTCTCATGAAGTGGCTAAATGCTCATTGGGAGGCTATAGGGGTGAACCCTCTCTGAGTGGAATTTGTGATTCTAGGGGTCCATTGATGGCCAAGAGCTATAAGTCTGCAACTTCGGTGGGAGTGACTAACCACAGGGATTATCAAAGGAATGGTGTTAAAAGAGCAAATTCAGATCAACGGGCTGGAAATATACATCACGCACAATCAGTTCATAATCCAGGTAATTTACAGGATGTATTTTTTCCATTAGGACTTGAGTTATTAGATGAATACTCTCTCTTGCCAAGTGTTAAAGTTATGAAAAAACTGTCGGTATTGGTAGGTACTCTAATAGAGGTCTCTCGTTCTCTTCCAAAAGGACATGGGAATGTTACCTTACGTCCACGACGGGTTCTGTTTTCGGACATGGAGGACGAAGGAGGCTTATATGGTGGACAAGTACTCTCCACAGTTCATGAGGTGTTGGAACCAACGATCACGGACGATTCTAGCATGAACATGTGAATGAGCTAGATCAGGGGATTGGTGAGGAACTTAGGGAGGCTGAAGAGGAGCTGGAACGAAGTGTTCATGAGGTGAAGTTGGGTGATGAGGGTGAACAAAGGTTTGACTAGAAGTTGGCAGGTGATACATCTGAGGTTGGCCCTCATGGAACACGAAAAAATGGTAAGACAGCAGAGGTATTGGTTGGCATCAGCACTGGGAAGAGGAATGTGTTAAAGTTTACATCCCCAAGAAAGAAGTCAATGGGTGTTGCTTCAGGCTCAGGGAATGAGCAACTTTCCAAACCCGAAGAAGGCAATTCGGTCTAGGAATTTTGTCTTTTTAATAAAAATTATTTATTTGTGAAAGTTTTAAGTTGGAATTGTTAGGGAATTTCAAGTTTTTTAACTATTAAGTTTTTGAGAGAGTTATGGAATAATAATAAACTAGATTATTTGTTTTTATCAGAAACAAAAAGAGAGTTTAATTTTCTCCAAAACATTCAGGCTCATTTTGGTTACTCTAATTTGCTTACAGTGGAATCCATTGGGTCAAGTGGTGGTTTAGCTTTGTTTTATAATGATAATTTTGGTACAAAGTTAAAATTCAAAAATAAACGAGTCATTGATGTAGAAGCAAAATATAATAATCAAATTATTTTTTTATCTTTCGTTTATGGAGATCCGAATATACAGGGAAGGGAGGAAGTATGGGAACGGTTAACAAGGATTGGAATAGTAAGGTCTGATCCTTGGTTTTTAATAGGGGATTTTAACGAGTTAAGAGGTAATCACGAAAAAAAGGTGGGATAGTTAGGAATGTATCATCTTTTGTTCATTTTAATACTATGTCAAATAATTGTGGCTTACTAGAATTTCCATGTGTGGGTAACATATGGTCATGGAGAGGAGTTTGGCATAATACCATAGTCAGGTGTAAATTGGATAAGGCATATGCAAATGCGAATTGGCAATTACTTTTTTCGTACTCTAGGGTAGTGTACTTAGATATGATCGGATCGGATCACAGACCAATTTTGGCAGAATTGGCTCACAAACAAGTAAGACCTTCAAGACAGTTTTGTTTTGACAAAAGATGGACAGGTAAACCTGGACTTCAGGAAGCGGTCATAAGAGGATGGAACAAACCATCACGATTACGAATACCGAGATTAGTGGAAAAAATAAAGAGATGTAGAGGATAGATTTCGGGATGGCGGAAATATTGTATGCCTTCGAGTAAGGATAAAATTCGGAAATATCAAAGCTTATTGGAGCAATTTAAAAGTGAGGATCATCGATCAGCTGAAGAAATATCAGATATAACTTCTCAGTTACACCAGGCGTATAAGGAGGAGGAAATTTATTGGAAGCAGAAAAGTAGGAATATGTGGCTTAAGGAGGGAGATCAGAATACAAACTTTTTCCATTCCCAAACTAAAATACGGCGAGCTAAAAATAAAAAATCAGGTTTAGAGGATAATAGTGGTAATTGGATTTCTGATGAAGAAGCAATTGGGCATTTGGTTTCTAGTTATTTTGAGCAACTATTTACTTCAAATAATAGGTCCGATTTCTCGGTAGCCTTAGAGAATATTCCAGTCTCTGTTACAGAGGAAATGAATGATTTTATGATGGCCAAAGCTTCTGAAGAGGAAGTTCGAAAAACTCTTTTTCTTATTAATCCTGGGAAAACTCCGTGTCCGGACGGGATGACATGACTTTTTTACCAAAAATTCTGGCCGATAGTAAAGAAAGATTTGGTTAATTTGGTCAACGATTTCTTTTGTTCAGGACACTTTGATCCATGACTGAATGAGACAAATATTTGCCTTATTCCTAAGAAAGAAAAACCAACATTA